>JAKRZM010000031.1:137400-239363 GCA_036379175.1 Heliconius cydno galanthus | reverse complement strand
ATATATATATATATATATATATATATACATATATTATACAAAAATATCTTTATGGCAGGATTTAGATTTATGATTAAATTAAAATATTGCAGTAGTTGCAAGTTTATTATGCAGCAGATACGAGTAGTTTAATAGTATTCCTATACTTTTTTGTAGTTTCACTCTGTATTCCGCATATAGCAGGGTATGCAGAAGAAACGTTGTATTAACTAACTTTTCGCCCAATTTTCGAGACATTGACTGTTGAGTGGCGGAACTCAACACCGCGCTTTGTATTGTTGTTCAAGTGCGAGGAAATAAATACAATAATATAATAATTCATTCTGTGGAAAGTGGCTTCACAGACGTTGCGTTTCTAGTCACACGCTTCATAGCAAAAAATGTATAAATATGAATTACTATGACATACATATTATATTTGTTTATGTTCAATAGGAATGCACAATAAACTTTAATTTGCTCCAAATGATACTCCACATATTAGCGCGACAGATGCGCATGTTGGAGCAACGCGTTGAAATTAGGGAAGACCTTGAAGAACCTGCACCAAAAAAGGAGAAAACTCCAGAAAGTTCTCCAGAAACGTCTTCTAAAAGTCCACGCTCACCTGGCAAAAAGAAAGGTAAAAAAGAAGAAGGTGATACGGAAAAAGATACAGATATGAAAAAGAAAGGAGAAACAAAAGATAAAGAAAAAGCAGAAAAGTTGTCGAAGAAAGAAGAAAAAGCAGAAAAGTTGTCCAAGAAAGAAGAAAAAGCAGAAAAGATGTCGAAAAAAGAAGAAAAGGCAGCTAAGAAACAAAAAGAGAAGGCTGAGAAAGAAAGAAAGAAATTAGAGGAGGAAAATGAGAAAGAGAAGGCGCAACAAGAAAAGGTACGGGAAGAGTCAGCTAGTCAAACGTTATTCGTATAAGTTTTTCAATCTTAATGTAATTTTCGTATATATTTTTTTAAAAGGTTTTTTTTATTATTTTAGAAAGGTGCAAAGACGACTAGAATTGCTGAAACAGGTAGGTTAGGTTAAGCATTACGGGCTTTTTTCTAATGTTGCAGTTATTTGAGAGTCATAACTAATTGTTCATTTATTAAAAATAGATATACTGATAACTAAATCCCTTACAATATTTAGATTCTCGAACTCGTGCCAACATTGAAGTGGTAACGCAATCAAAATTTGCGCTTCTCGAAGCCGCAGTAGAGGAACTAAAGACCGTAGCCGCTCCTATAGAACTGGAACTGCCAGACAACGAACAATTGAAAAGTGAGATAGCGAGTGGGACAGCCAACTTACCTGATACCATGCAAGCTATGCAGGTTTGTTACGTAGACAAAAAATGGTTAATAATAAAATTCTACTCACGTTTAGTACATGTAGTGATAAGACAATAAATACAAATTTGGAAAGAAATACTAGTTAAAACAAAGGAACGTATGGAAAGCGCATCGACTGTCTCTAGTATATGTGTATTATCTATGATCGATTGTGTGTTATAAAATATGCCGTCGACGGCAACGGTCGCTTTCATATAAATATACTAAATAAAATATATAAATTCTATTAAATGTAAATATTATATAGATGATAAATAAATTACAATATTGAAATATCTAAATGACACATATAAAATAAATTATAAATATAAATAATAGTTCCCTACATAAACTACTCGGTTAAATGGAGATAAGTAAGAGAAAGACACATAACTCCCCTTATACTAAGTGCCCAAGGCAACTCTGACTGCAAGTACCTGCAGTGAGTTGTGCCACAACGGCCTCAAAGCTTCTTTAGCTTTATGATATAGCTAGTATAGATTATTATATTAAATGTCGATATGTTATGTACAAATGTAAATGACATAAATATATACAATTACATCCAAATAATAGGTGACTTTTGATTTTGAGACTTTATTAAACAGTGAATTTGAAGGTAAATGCCCGCGTGAAAGCAGCCGAGGAAGCAATAAATCGTATGGCCGGCATTCTAACCCAGCTGGCCGTAGCCGGAGACCTGCCTGAAGACCTGATCGGGAAAATTAGTCAGCTAGCTGCACAAAAAGAGGGAGAAGTTAAAGATGAACTTAAAGAAATTAAACCGGCAGCGGTTGGTTTCCTTTTAGTGAATATCTGAAAATATAATAAATAGATGTTAGGTACATAAGACGTTGAGGCGGAAAGTAGAGAACGGAGAGTTTTGATAACAAATCCTCTGCGTATCTGCTCTATGCGAGATACAGCCTAAAGCTTAAAGGGAAGGTCAAATATAGAAATTTTATATTAAAATAATTTGTAGGTTTGATAATAATTGACATTTTATATCAGCTTCAGTATATTTTCATTGATTAATTTGTAATCTTTTCTGATATTCTATAAGTAGCATTCTATGAGGAGATGTTACAGTTATTTCAGTTTGCCCTGAAGAGGGAATAAAATAGAATATACTTTATTATAAACACGAAACAAAGCTAGCTAATATATAAAGCTAGCCGACACTGTCAGTGCCACCGTGGTCTCGCCACACGATGGTTATGGCTTCCTAGGTTGGTAATATAACAACGGTGTTATGTTGCGCCATTCAATGCCCAATGTTTATGCAGTAGACTCTGGTCGGTTCGAAACTCGAGAGACTGTTTGCATTGTTTTATTTGTATTTAGTTAAAAGTAGAGAACGCAGATCTTGCGTAACCTACATATCTATATATTTTTTCATAGGTTATACTATAGATTAATAATTTGACTTTTAGACAAGCAAATCACTGAACGCCACAAAATCAGTGTCAATAGATCCCAAAGCGTCGCAGTCTAAAGCAGTGTCGCGTCCCTCCTTGGTGACTCCCGCCACTCCCAAGCCCTCTCAAGTGACCACCAAAGCGTCTGTTACGTCGTCTAATATATCGAGCTTTTCCATGGGTGTCGGTGTTACTCATAATGAAATGGAGTTAGTTGTTGTTTTTTCTTCATCCCGTATATCACAGGTAGGCTGAGGGTATATAGGGTGATACACTCAGTTACCCACTTTTCAACTTATTTACTTAGACACTTAGACATTGTGCGCTTGAGTGGTGGTAATACTGCGCTTTCTCTCGTTATTCTAATAAGGAAAGGAAAAGGAAATAATTCACTCCTTCGAATGGAAATCGTACCCACGGCCGTCGCGCTTACAGCCGGACAAAGTGCCGCTCCACTACGAGGGAGGGATATTTACATTTTTTATAGGATATATTATTATTTTCCATTCTGATCATGTATAGTGGCTAAATTGGCCATAGAGCTTTATCACACTGTTAGTTCTCTTTATTTCCTATATATAATGCAGGAAATGCACAAAGATAAAGTAAAAAAAAATAGAATATTAAACAACGAAAATATAAAACAAAAACAAAAATCCCAAATAATAGCTAAGTTATAAAAAAAAATATAACGAAAGGTTACGGCTGGTTTACAATTACTTCCAAAGTATTTAGTATACTTATTAAATGTATTGTCGTAACTCAAAAACATTTTGCCAAAAGTTCAGCATTAAGAGAACTGCATCAAGAATTGTCCAAAAATTTAAACAACTTGACAACCAAGGCGACCGCGTCCGCCGAGAGCGCGCTGCACACCGCCAAAGTCGTGGGTGAGATGATATAACAGATATGTCAATAACAGCTATGTGCGGTTGGGTTGGCAGAGGTATACTGGGAACTTAGTGTTAACACACTCCGTTTATAAGAAGACAATTCCGTTACCCACTTTCCGCAGAATTCTGCAAGCATTCCATATTAGGCAGCAGACTCCAGACCAGATCAGAGCGAGAAAATGAAAATATTAAATATTTCATTTCCTCGAATGGGAATCGAGTCCACGACCCGTCGCGTTAACACTCCCTGCCTCACGACGTGCCTGTATTATTATGGTAATATTCCGTAAAAATATGTAATATACTTTCCCTACGACAGCGGACAGACTGGATGTTGTCTTAAAAGTAGACTCACGAATTTCTACTTTACATTCACTGGTCGGCGACTATGCGGAACAGTTGAGCGGGTTCGACGCCGGGTTGACCACTCAGGTTACACATTTTAATATACTTCATTGAAATATTCAAGACTATTTATTCCTATTAAGACTCCTTAGAATAAGTTGGCAACGAAATGAGAATGACTGACTTTTATGTATAATAAATATCGTTATCTCGTTCTAGGTTTATACGTTTCTAAATATTTAAGGTGGTCTAGCAAGGGTACGCGGGTGTGACTATAGCGCGACGATTCTGGGTTCGATCCTCACTCGAGGGAATGAATGATTATTTATTTATATTTTCATTTTTTCGCTCTGGCACCAAGGCAAAAGCCCCACATTAAGTTTCCCCACATAATACGCAATGCCTCGAAAATTCGGAGGAAAGCGGGGAACGGAGTGTCTTAACACTAGGTTTCCTCTGCCTGTGAAGCTGATTCATAATGCTTAATAAATATGAATATTAATTTAGATGCAAAGTTTTCGCGATCAAATGGCGCAAATCCGCGGCGACCTCCAGAGCGGGCTCGATCAGCTGCAGAATGTAAATAACAACGCCGAGACCGAGGGTGAGTGGATGCTGGATCATTTCTCATATTTTTCAGAAGTTTATTGATATTTTATGAGATTTTAAATTTTAAAAACAATTTTTACGCTTGTTTGTTTATACATACACATTTTGCAAAATGTATTATTACCAATTGTCATATAAATATTATTGCAGAATTATTATTGTTTCTCTCTTTTTACTTCTAATATCAAGTTACCTATTTGGTTTCCGACATTATTAAATTGTATTCACAATGTTTAACATTAAATTTAATACGAGTAAAAGTGGATACACGACCCCTATATACGTAAGCTGGCACACTAGAAGTGCCAATGCTGCGCTGTTGATCACGAGTGCGACTCGAACCCACATCCTGGCACGCTTGAGCTCCTGCACCACGACTGGCCTCAAAAGCATTATGTATTTTATATGAATCATTTCACTATATTTTCATAGCTGTAATGGAGCTGACGGAGAGGTATAAAGAGTTAACGACAGAGTTAGACTCTACGGCGCACGCTCACAAGGCTCTTAACTCGCTACAAAATGAATTGGGCGGAGAAATGCATGTATGTATTCTTTATGTTATTTAATAATATGTTACCTTTTATATTTATATGAATATTATCTGATGAATGACTGTTACTTGCTCTTTTATCAGTACGAGACTGTGAAAAGAAAAGAGGTTGAAAGATTTACCGATTTTAATACCGCTTTTAATTTCACTATTATAGTTATAATTATTATTTAGCCACTTTAGTTCCAAATATTGAAAAAATCATTGCTTTTTTAGTGACTCAAATATAATAATTATAATCGTTGATTAATAAACAATAACGTAAAAGGCCAATTTAAATGTAATAATACATTTATATATTGTTTCGTAGAGTTTGGTAGGGTGCGTGGAAATGCTGCGGGAACAAAAGTGCGACCGCGACGAGATTATAGACGGCCTCAGAGATAAGGTAAGGAAATGTAGGTACATATATATAGTGTTGCAGTGACTGTAAGCGCGAGGGTTGTAGGTTGGATTTTCATGAGGAGAAAAGAATTATTTTTATATTCATGTTTTGAAAAATAAAAATGGCGGCGTTAAGTTCCGTTACTGTAATAACAATATTCTGAAGTCATGATATTAAATTGTCTCTGCCTACTCTGGTATGTGCGTGCTAAAAATACATGCAAGAGTATATGCAATTTACAAGTCTAAGTCTTTAATAAAGTCTAAATGCAATCGGTCCCAAATTCGATTCCCGCGCAGGCCGACAGCACGCGGCTGGCGGGTTTGCTGACGGAGGTGGAGTTCGCGGCCGCGCGCGCCGACTTCGAGAGACGCATCGAACTGTGTCACGACAAGTTCAGGAAACAGGATGCTGTGTGGATGGTACCGGCTTTGTTTAGTTACTTAGATGTAGGTTTTTGTAGTTGTGTTTGTTGCTTATTTGTTGCTTATAGTTAAAAAAAATAAAGTTAAAGCTATGTTAATATGAATTGCTTCTAAGACAATGTTTGTACAATTATTTGAACTGGAATCGATTTTAGCATAACGGAAAATATGCATTTTAAAATATATTATTAGTAAAACTATAAAAGCACTATTTTCTAAAAATCGAAGCAAACACAAATAAAATCTGATTCAGACATGAAATTCTTAATCCACACATGTGATTTGAGAACCACGCGTGTGATCTCACATCCACATCACATATGTGATCTCTCATCCTCACATATAATCTCCCATTCACGCACATGATCTTACATCCACAAATGTGATCTCACATCCACAGATGTTATCTCAAATCTAGACATATGATATTATATCCACGCATGTGATCTCACATGTACATAGATGATCTCACATCGACACATATGATCTTACATCCACACATGCGATCTCACATCAACATATTATATGATCTCAAATCCACATATTATGTGATCTAACACTTCCACATGTGATCTCACATACACACATGTGATCTCATATCCCATACATGTGATCGAACATTCCCACATGTAATATAATATCCATACATGTGATCTTACATCCACACATGTGATCTCACATCCACAGATGTTATCTGACATCTACATATATGATCTTACATCCATACAGGTGATCTTACATCCACACACGGGATCTCACATCAACACTTGAGAATTTACAAAAAATTAAATGATCTTCCCATACAGTCAGCAGTAAGAGACTTAACGGACACAACGGATAAGAAAGCAGAGATAGTAGAGCTGCTCGCATCGCGAGACGATCTCCAAACTCAGTTGCAGGAACTACTCGAAAAAATAAATATCTTGGCCACTGTGCTTGGAGAGCCTAAGGTTAAAGTGCTGTATTTTTATACGAGTATATGTATATTGTAATAAAGTTGAAGTGTTTGTGTGATTGAACGCGTTGAATGAAGCAAAATAGTAAATCTGTTAGTTCACTTCGAGGAAACTGGGGGCTATCGGCAGAGCGAGATAGTCCTTTACGCCAAAACATCGATTCGCCGTGTATAGGACTCAAGTTCAGCTTCATAGGCGAACTGTTCTCATCTCTGGCCCCAGCTTTCAGCTTGAACCATTTGATTGCATACAACGTAGAGTCGTTTGAATCGTTGGGGATTCAAAGATCTGTCTATCTGCGGTAGTGTTTCCAGTTCCATACGACTTTGGCACCTTCAAAAAACTCCACCTTGACGGTCGGCGGCGCTCCTATATATTCTCTGGCATTACATACGGGGTCACGTCATCAGATGACCTGTACGCTCGTTTGCCTTGTCTTTTCCATATAAAAAAAAATTAATACAGTCTTCCAAATCAGGCCGCAATCCTAACCCGTCAGCTCGCAAAGGATGCGGTGTGCGGGTCGTGTGGCGTGGTGGCCTCCATGTCCCCGCGCGAGCACGGGGGCGCGCGCCGCGAGCCGCCGCCCTGCATGCGAGAGTGGGTGGTTACGGAGCCGGGGAGTGAAAAGTTATTGTTTTTTTTTGTTAAATAAATCATCTTGACACTGTATCCCGCACACAGCAGGGTAGGCAGAGGGAACCTAGTGTTAAGACTCTCCGTTCCTCGCATTCCGCTGAATTCAAGAGGTATAGTGTGTTTATCAATTCAAAGCCGCGCTGTGCCTCGACACCAGAGCCAAGAAATGGAAATATAAATTTAAATAAATATTTAATTTCCTCGAGTGGGGATCGAGCCCACAATCAGTCGCGTCTACAGTCACACTTTATGCCCCTGCGCCACCATCAACCTCTCGGTATTGTTGTCCCGAATAGAAATCACCATTGCATTTACGCTGTAAATAATTTGGTTGTGCAACACAGATATTATACGAGTGAGTGTAATATTGAGTCCCGTTGCACAACGCGCGGGCTGGGTTTGGGCTATAAGCGAAGAACAGCCTCTACGTACTTCCTGTCGATGTTCAAATACAATACACGTACACACGTACATTTCAAAAAACATGTAAATGTAAATAAGTACATATTTTATAGCGAACATTGTAGTGTTGTTTTTGAATATGAAATGATTCATTGTAAGAATAAAGTTGCAGTATATATTGAACGATAAACGTAACGTATATTGAAATACATAAATAATAATACAGACATGTGTGTCGACGCTGGTGTGGCGGGTCACACACTTTACTCTCCGCCACCACGAGGGAACACGCGAAGCCATTACAGCTGGGTGCAATACCCACCACGCATTATACTGACTATGGGGATGATGGACGGGTAAAGAATGGTTTACTTGTGACAGATTTATTTGTAACGTGGGATATTATAGTTATTATATGCCCCTACATCTTTTTATTTTTAGCATTTATCGATAAAAAATATAGTGTTAAAATAATGTAATGAATGTCCTCCAGTGTAATTCCAACTTTTGTTGCAATTCCAGCCCACATCTCTTTGGAAACCGTACAAGCGCTCTGGTCGCCTAGCTATGCACGTTCTCATCAAGCTATGTCGAAATTCTTATACGTTACTTATTTATGTTGTTACCATCTTTGTGGGGAGAGTTTTACAAATTTCCGCTATCCAAAGATTCTTACTAAGAATTATCATTTGGCAAGAGAGAATGCTATTAATTAAATATTTTTAACAATTTTTAAAGTGTAATTCCACACTTAACAAGTAACGCGTGTGCCATAGTTTTAATAATTTTACTTCTATTATATAAATTATAATTTACTATTCTTTTCCACCTAGTTATACATGATGGCAGAGGAACTCAAGCCGTGTATTGAGTGTAATATGTTGAACGAAGAAGGTGCTGGTGACTTCCCTGCGCCGCCGCCTTCACAAGGTAATTGATATATAAAAAGAGTACTTTAATCATTTTAAATATGTTTTATTGGTATAAACAAAATAAATGTTTTATGTGTTTTTATGTATGTACTTTTCTTTTTTTTGCAGTTTGCAGAATATTAATTAGCTGCAGCTGTACTGTGCTGTATTAATATCTAGTTTTCCCGCATAGCAGGGCAAGCTGCACGTAGCATTAAGATACTCGGTTCTTTCTCTCTTTCTCGAATTTGGTACATTGTATTGCGTATTATTTGGTCGAGCGTACACTTACACATGTCATGCCGGAGCCAGCGACTGAAGGTAATTAATTACCCCAAGTGGGGAAAAACCCACATCCATAATGAAAACAGAAGCTACCCAGAGTACCCAGTTCCCACTGCTCCATTTTAGCGTCATAATTTGTCGCCAAAGTTTGAACTTATGAAATAAGGTATAAATTCAATTAACTAAAGAAAACCTCATAATATGTTTAAATATTAATTTTATTAAATAAAATAAATAATTTACATTATTTCCAAGCGTATTTACAACTTAGCGCGTCTATAATAATTTAAATAAATACAGTAAGTATTATATTAGCTTAATTCTTTCATAAATAATCTTAAAAGAACTTTGGATATAATAATATAAAGAATATGAATACATGATGGAATAAGAACGCAATGAAATGGTAACGAAATGAGAAAAGCCGTATTTTTTAGGAACGCATTATGGCTAATTTCTTGTTGTGTTTTGGTTTGTTACTGACATCGTATACTTTGACAACAACTCGGGACCAGCGATACATACATTGATGATCCTCGATCGGATGAATGATTCCAATTGTCCAGTCTCATATAAGTCACCTTTTAATACCTGTTTTAGCCCATTTTTCTTATGTTACTCTGAATTGTCTTAATTCTATAAATAAATAATCTTTCTATCATCACAATTATAACGTAACTTAAGCCTAACACTTAAAACAATGTCATCATTTCATTTATGCAAAAAGGTTCCAAATTTTTGTTTTTATCGTAAATTAGTTTCAATTTAACAGTTTTGATATTAAAATAATTATATTTGTATAATCATATCCAGATTTCAATAAATACTTTACTTTCATACTAATTTAGTAATCATGAAAAATAAATTTAAAAAATATTTGGATTTTACATTTACAAAGTTATTGCTCGGTCACGTTTCGTCGGTAAGTTTGTTAATTTTTACGTAATATTCGTCATTTGCTCGAGTCGTATTATCGTACCGTCGATTTCCTCTCGATTTACTTTCGTTCGGATATAAGTAGGATATTAAAATACTTATTACTTTCTTATATAAGTGAGGTAATGATTACATAGCATTCGATTACTTTTGTAAATTACATTTTTTTTGTATAAAAATTACGTATAATATAAAAAAGAGGCTTTTGGAATTACAGCACTTAAAGAAAATCTTTGCGTTAAATTAAAATTTCAAATCCATATCTATGAAATGAAAGGTCAAGTAAATCAAGATTTCATCACTGTTGTAGCGGCAATATGACTTGATTAATATGAAATGAGCATCTATCGTCGGGAGTTGCAGTAAAACCTGTTGCAGTCGTGGTCCCTGCTCGCCGCCATCACGTCGCCGAGGTGGTGCGCCACGGCCGACGCGCTCGCGCTGCTGCCGCGGGAAATCCTGAAAGTATTGCATTATATCATTAAAACAATATACTACATAACCAATTAAATATTTTATTAAACATTCATTAATAGTATTAAAATAATTAATGTTTGTTTCCGTTTTTGCGTTCAGCTACAAATATATTGCGTCATGAGCGCGCTTAAATGCCAGAGAATCAACTTATTTGATACCATATTATTAAAAATTAAGGAAATTAAACGGCTTCCTTTTGAATGCGCACGATCGATCACCAGCCGCGGCTCACGAGTCACGAGCAGTGATAGAAACGAGCTAAATTATTTCCAAGGAAAGCAGAAAGTAAGGAAGATCATTTCCGCCGCTCAGAACTTGATTTATAACTGCGTAGTTTTGTTTTTGTTCCTTCATTAGTAACTGAAGTTACGCTTCTATATTTTTTTATGACACCATTATTAAAAGATATTTTGAGTAGTATTAAGAAAGTATGTATGTCATAACGCAAATATATAATTTTTGTGTCATAGTTAACGTAAAGTATTCATCAAATAAATGTAAAACGCAGCCGGAGGCCGCAAGTAAATAAATAATAAGTAGTTAGTGGGTTTCCGCTGGACAGAATGCGGTCGGAACACTTTCACCGTCACTTGTATCCGAGTGTTGCGTAACAATGTTACGTGTATCCGAGCGCGCGCACTTTTGGCGGCAATCCGTCTGTGCTGGCCGCGTACATATATACAAAATGGGTTTTCTTCTCTTTTTTCTCACGGTCACATTTTTGTGGTTATTAAGTGAAAATAGTTTTGTTTTGTTCTGTGTTATGAAATATATAAATCATGTGTTAATACAATAATTATTTACAAATGACAATTATGTAATGCATATACGAGATGGCGGCAATCCGTCTGTTCTGACCGCTAGATTAAATTACATGGTTTTACTCTTCTTTTATTATGTAATACATACATGAATTGTGGTTCTGGTCCCATTCGAAGAAAAATATTATGTTCATATCCCCGCTTTGGTAGAAAAAGCGCGGCATTGAGGTTCGTTACTCGACCCGCAGTCTTTCGAAAATTAGGCGATGCGGGGGGAAGTTGGGGAACGTAGTGTCTTAAGTGTAATACTATTTTAGTGACCCATTTAGTAGAATGAAAGTTATTATTTATAAATAAAAATTACGTAATAAGGCTACAAGTGTCAAAGCACGCGTAATTTTGGCGGCAATCTGTCTGCTCTAGTGGTTAATAAAAGAAAATTTAACTTTTTAGTTTTTCTTTTTGCTCTATCATAGTTATTATATTAAGATAATGTTGTACAATTGTAAGAATAAAAATTAAAGTAAAGATTATATAAAGTTGTATTTTGGTCTGAGAGTTGGTGGTACCTATATGCCAATACAATTACTTTAATTTGATTGTTAAATATATTTAAATGAAGCAACAATAACATATCGAATATAAATATATATAACATAAATATATGAAAAAATATATTTTCGTATTATTATTTTAGTGTAATTATTGATGATTACAATGCGAGTGCGTCGACTTGATAATGAGATGAATTTTCATAATTGTGTTTGTTCTCAGTGGCCTACTGCCATCATTTCTATTCGATATTAATGCAATAATTAAATTAGATTAGCGGCTATGCACTATTAAATTGAATTAGTTGAAATAGCAAGGACTTTATTAATATTTATTAAGAAACAGTTGTTACGCGGTTTAATATGGTACTGTCACATGTTCTCATTCACAATAATGTACAACAACATCGAGAGCATAATATACTTTGAATAAATATATTCCTATTATTTTCTAAAATGACATTTGTATTAAATATGTAACCAACTTAAACTTAGAAATTAGGTTTTGTGAACTTTCGCGCATTTTCCACTCGCGAAGAAAATAATTAAAAGTGAGAAAAATTATCCACATCTCAGTGTGGCTCTGGCTTCGATTTTTTGTCCACGCTGTAGCCAGGGTTTTCGAGCTGAACCAATTGTTCATGTTATTAGCGTGTTCAACCAACTAACTAACTAACTAACTACCAATTAAAGTTTTGAACGATTCAATAATGAGTAAGCACGAGTCTGTTACGATTACTGTAATCACTTTCACCTTCATTTCAACTCGCCTCTTTAACGGACTATTGCGTCACTTTTATAGTTTTTATATTATTCATGTTTTTTTGGGTTCACGCTATATCCCGCATGTAGCAGGGGTCTCCTCTTTGCCGATTTCGAAAAAAAACCGTATTGAGTGATAGAATTAAACGACACATCCCACAAAACATCGTTTTGTTGCAACCGCGTCAGATTCCCCGACGTCCTTAATATAAAATTTATTTAAAGGTAACAAATAACTAAAAATATCCAATCTACTATGACTTCAGAACATGTATTTATTTGTATTTATATTTATATGTGTTTGGTATATAACAAGTATAAATTAAATAATATAATTATATCAGTGTAAATAAAAAAAAATTTTTTTGCTCATAGGACTGAGTAACAACTATAAAATGGTCAATTTCTTTTATGGTAATAAATTTGCAAGAGATTTTGTGGCAAACATAAATTTATTTACTTAACATCCCATAAAATTGTTAATTTCCCCACAAAATTATCACCTTTCTAATGACAAAAAGAAAATAGTTGTTAGAGCGTGTCTGATCGCTTAAACCGCAAACACAAAAGTGTGAAGATGTTCCACTGGGCTACCCGACGGTGAAAGTGTCATCAAAATAAGTTTAGTTTTTTTACCTTCAAGTATATAGCAGGGTGGGCAGAAGCAACCTAGTGTTAAGAGACACCGTTCCTATTAAGACAATTTCGTTGTACATTATAAGACACAGAATTCTGGAGTCGTTTCGTGTCGAGTGATGAACTCAACCTCGCACTTTGAGTCATTGCTAGAGAGGAAATTAAAATATTTGTTTTCCTAGACTGGAAATTGACCCCATGTGGGTCTGTAAACCTGTTGCGTTTACGCTTTTACTATTGCGCATAGACTGCCTTAAACTACTTGAAACTAGGGATTCCCTAAAATTCTAATTCTAAGAGTAATAATTATTTTGTTAAGACAGATTAAAAATATAAGCGCTTCCTAAAAAAACTAAGATATAATGAACACTTTAGAAACATTTAGTAGATGTACGTACATTCACAATAGAATGTCACATGGTAATATAAAATGTTACCTAAGAATATCTATGAAGCAGATGAAAGTGTTATATGATACGTTGCACAACTAGTCAAGTGTATTGTTTACTCACACTCGGCTGACCTTTAGAAAGCTCGGTGGTTGCACCCGGAAACACTTGCTTAGCCTTGGATCGATTCTCTTCTTATATTTCATTTATATTTATATAGCTCTAGTGTTAATGACAATGAACTTGTCCTTTGATGAAGTAATTACTTATAATTGGATAGTCCAATTTTCAGAATTATTGTCGAGCTTATTAAAGTTTTTCTACCTTACCTTTGATAGGTTTCTGTATTGAATTTAAATTACTAATAGTATAGACATCTGCCATTATTTAAAACGAACCTTTAGGCTGTGCTGGGAAGATAGAAAAAAATCAAGGATAAATTAAACTTTTTCTCTTTAGCGGGTATATCCTATTAGGATATATTAAGACGTCCGTAATAAAATGTGGCTAAATACCCTGATGTGGAATATTATCTAACCATATAAATTATTATTACTACAATAAATAATATGTAGAAACTTAAAATACTTACATTTTCAATAAGGATTCCATTTTCTTCTCCATTGCGAACAGTGAATCCGAAGGCTGAGATGTTAGCACTTTACAAAACGTAAACTTTGCACATTGTGAATCCCTCCAATCCGTTTGTTTTACAAGATCCATGGCTGACGACGTCAAACTGGATGACGGCGAATGTCTGTCTAGATGTTGTAAATCATCTGACATTTCTTCTCCTAGTGATCTCTTTACACTGCGTCTTTGTCTAATAAAAATATTTTGATAAGGCTCGTAGAAGCTTACTGCATCTCTTTTAGCCCGGCTTTCGACTCCTTCTGGGGACATTACTACGTAAACGTTTTCGCTAGGCATTTTGTAATTATCGTCGTAAAACTGCTGTCTGCTTAAAATTTTCCTATCTATATCGTACGGCGCATTATTAAACGATCTTTTGTGTTCTTTTTCAATCTCATCAATTGTATCATCATCACCAGCACTGCGCATGAGATTGGCATCCAAAAGTCGTCCAACTGCTACTGCTCCTAGGCCTAAGGCAGCTCCACCAGCCATTAATCCGAGAGCTGGCAACATAGCGGGCGCACCTGCTGCAGCTGCTACGCCTATTTTATCTTGGGCATATCTTTGACTTTGTATGGAATTGGATGGATAAAGGCCTAAATTGTGGGATATTTTATGTGTTGCTTCAACTAAAGGATCTAGGACGGGTTGGGTTACTTTCGCAATTGGTTCTATTAAGGGCCTAGTAAAGTGATGAACAGTTTGACTAGCCGTGTTAATTGTATCCTTCATAGAATCTGTAAATCTTTGCCATAGTGAAGGCTCGGGGGCTCTTTTAACGTAGCCGTAACCGTACGGGTATCTGTTTTGAGAATGATCGTAGTAAGAAAATTTGTTGTATTCGTCTTCGTAATATTTGTTAGCATTAGGAGCATTGCTCGAGCTCCGTTGTTGATTATAACCATTAATTGGTTCCATAGGGTATGGATGGGCACTTTTAGGAACATTTGTGTAATATTTAACTCTTTGCTCCTTGTTATAATGTTCAATATTATCACGTGTGGCTTTAGCAGGTTGCACACCAAGCTCAGGATGAGCATATTGAAGGACAGGATTTCTTACACTTTCATCAAAACCTGGTTTGGCATTATTGGGTGTGTACATTACAGAATTTGGGAAATTAACCTCTCCAGGATGTTGCAACATACGTCTTTGAATGTGGCTTTCGGCGTACTCTAAATCACCATTGTGAGCTCGAGAGCTACGTCCACTAAAATAGTCTCGTTTAAGTTCTTGGTCGTTAATTTGTTTAATATATTCAATAAGCTTCGAATTAGCTACTTTTGAATTATCAGCTTTAGTAAATGGACCATAACCAGTTTTAAAATATTGAGATGCTTTTTTAGGTTTATAATATGTATAAGTTGAGGGCATAAAATCATCATTTTCAAATTTAACATTATCAAATTTTGTGAAGGGGCCATCATTTTGTTCAAAATTGTCCTGTTTGGTAAAAGGTCCTAAGTTTTGAGATGGTTCTGCCACAATTAAGTCAGGATAAACATCGGCTTCAGGTATGGCTTTTGGAGGAGTATATCCTTCAGGATAAGGGACTAATTCACCATTCACTACTCTAGCATTTCTCCATGTCTTTTTATCAGATTCATCGTCAGGCATTCTGATGCCTTGTATTTCTGGTATTCCGTCATCTCCCAAAGTAAGAATTGACCTTCCACGTTTATTATTATATTTGTCGATAGCTTTTTTAATGTACATCGGTTCAGAGCTTATTACAACTGGATCTGGCACTTTTAATGATTTTCCATCATCGTCTTCAGAGACTTTTGTACTCACAACTTCTATATACACTGGATTCCTATCATTTTTTATTACTGGATTATGCGGATCGAATCTAAAGCTTTTCATCGGACTATTATAGTCCTTAAAGCTGGCTGATGTTATGTATACTTTTTTGTTTTCTGTCTTCTTTTCATTGTTATAGGTGGGGTAATAATTTGATGTTTCAGGATCTGTTTCTGATTTCTTCCCATCTTCCTGGATATGTGATTCTGGGTAAACAGACACTGGTGACCAGTTGCCATATTCAGCTTTAACATCAGCGAAATCATCGTGTTTATTTCTATTTAGATAATAATCAAAACCAGCTAGATCGCTACTCACTGAACCAAAATGTAATTTACGCTGATCTCTGCTATCAGTTTTGTTTTTGTTGCTATCATCTGTATTGTTGAATCTAGCAGTTGTTAGCGTCGTTCTGACTGCAATCGTCGTAGGCGCAGGCGTCGTACTGCTGTACGTGGTCGACTTTGCGTCCTTTTTCTTAACTATTAGTTGAGTTAGATGACCTGATTTGGTCCTCACATTTAGGGTCTGAGTTTCGTGCGGATTCAGACTTCTGGAGACCTTCAGTTCAGTCCGCGTGGTCCTTGATGGTAAGATGGTTGTTCGTATCGTCTTTGTTGTTGTAGCATTTTCACTAGGGTCTGCTCTAATGCTGATTGCACAGAACAGGCAAAGGATGGCACATATCCGTATTTGGCTTACGGGAGCCATCTGAAATAGAAGAGAAGAGGACGGTTAATATTACTGATTATACGACCAATGAAGGTAGATATTATTAAATAAAAATTATATTTTATTGAAAACATATAAATAATGCTAGAATTATATCAATTTTATTTTATTTTTAAGTCTATAAATTTTAAAATAATAAATACGCGTTAAAAATAAAGTATGTGGAAATGAATGAAATGAAAAATCGTTGCACTATCCCTACTTTTTTCCTTGATACATATAATACAAGCACAAATAACTTTAATTAAAGGTCGATATAATTTCCTCACGCAATTTAGATTTTTGCGTAGTCTGTCTTCTACACTATCACAAGCGACAAGAATTTTCATTTAGAACCGAAATATTTCTAGTTTTCTCTCATGTAAAATTCCAATACACGCATGTACCTGTTGTAATGAACTATTTCACCCAAACCTACATACATTCTATAATACTATACATGTTTGGCCAACTAAGCACAATGTGAAACTGACCTTTATAATATACCGAACAGACACTAGACACTAGACACTAGACAGGCACCGACAGCCAAGACGTATGGCTGACTCGAGCTGGTATTACTTATATAACTATATCTTTATTCATTGACTTTCACGTCAACATTATTTTTATGCGAATAAATATGATGGTGGCGTGTATTATGCTAATTTATATTGTTTTTTCCTATTATGTATTGTGTGTTATGTTGTATTCTTTATTTTTTTTACTTTTATTTGCGGCGTTGACTGGCGTTAAGTTCTGTCAGTAAACACGTAGTGTCTGTTGGGATTTGGGAGGGTTGATTTTTGATAGCTTATATGATGTAAAGTTGTAAACTAGTCGTCGCCCGCAATTTATTTTGTGTAGATTTTAAGGTATAAAGTGGAAATCCCATGTTATGGGATATCCCTATTCTAGTTAATATACCTGTACCTATAGTAGACTTATAGTCTAATAGCGGACGCGCGCACCTTCGCTCGCTTATTTAGGGGTGAATTATAATAAACCACGAAAATCGGTGACGATTTAAATTTTTTTCCATACAAACTTTCAACCCCTTATTTGCACCCTTGGGAGGTGTATTCTAAATAACCATGAAACACGTGTTCAATGAAATCTATTTAAGAGTCTGAATTTCAAATTTTATAAAAATCGGTGGCGATTTAAAAAACAATCCATACAAACTTACAAACCCTATTTCACCCCTTTCGGGTTAAAATTTTTCAAAATCTCTTGTTAGTTGATGTTCAGATTACGAAAGTAAACATTTGTCCAAATTTAACGTTTCTACGCACATCAGGTACGGCTGTGCGTGCGTCTTACCTCAGTCAGTGAGGACAAGTCCTTTTATATATATAGATTATAGTAAGCTCTTTTAACAGTTGTTTAATAAATATGTAAGTAAAGTCGAGCTTGAACGATGAAAATAATGTAGACCGATCATTTCTAGCGATTGATTTATTAGCGAAAGTAAAGGAAAAGGTGACGAGATATGTGACTGTTCTTCAACTTTGATACTGCATTATAATGAATTGAATTAAGTTACTTTTACATTTATATACCTACATATGTATTAAAAAACTAAAAATGTCTCTTGTCACACAATATAAGTAAGCTATTTTTTGTTCATTGTGAAGTTTACATTTTATGCCACCTGTAAACTTAATTACTTAATTATGACGCTATAATCTGGCAAAATATAAGTTATTTGCAACACATTTTTTTGCGCATATCATTCTTATTTACGAAAACTATACCGATCCGACACAGACATGTAGGGACTAAGTAAAGCGTTACGCGTGCGGGGTAAACATGACGTTATACATATAAAGACATATAAATTAAATGATATATAAATATTTCAATTTCCTACAAAAATAACAAAATCTACAAAGATACAAATAATATACAAGAAAAGAGACGTGTTGTAAACTTGTAAGTGTCGTTAACTTGCGTTACGATTTCTCAACTACTTACTACAAATAGTAAGACGGTAACTTTTATGCGTTCAGAATATTAAAACTATTCATTGGAACGAAGCGAATTTCACAATTTACTTTGGAAGAGTAAATTAAAGTTTATTAATATGTTCGAAGAGTTACTAAGAAAAAAATAATTTTTACAACAAAAATTTGAACCGTGCATGGTTTCTAACCACTGAGCCTTAGGTTCTTAAAACAACTTAAGAACGTATGCTCTAGTAGTCAGTGCGCTTGGTCTGCTTGGATGTCAGTCTAATTCATCCATTACTTTAATTATTCCTATAGTAATTACGAGTAATACAAAACTGTTCCGTTACTGAGTGATTGACAGACAACGTAGGACGGAGCCTCTGGACTGTCCAACAGTTGAAATTTTACATGTTTGTTAGGGAGTACAGCGGAACCTTTATTCACCAGGGGAACCTTTATTTTTACCGTTATTTTTACGAAAACGGGGAAAATCCGCTTAAGGTCGAGTCGGACTCGCCTACCGAGACTTCCGTAACGAGAAGCCTGACTTTTTCTGTATTATATTAGATATTTGATATTAATTTCAACTTGATACTTCTACGCGATCTTGAGACAGACGGTGGCGTGACAGACGGACAGATTGACAACACAGTGATTCTTTCTATACGGATTCCATTTTTATCTTGTGAAGGACGAAACCCTAAAACCGAGTTTTTGTATTTTACCCTTAAATCGACGCACACAAAATTGCAAGCGACTAAAACCAAAAAAATATTCGTACATCTGTTATTTATTAGAGCATAAACAATTAAATAGTAAGTTTGTTCAAAGATCTAATTTAGATATGTTTCACGGCATTCAACATAATTATAGTTACGTAATTAACTAAAAAGCACCTGCCTAAACAATTGGGTATGTTCTATACAAAAATCTACTTTTTGATTTATAATATAACATAGTATATCGTTTCTCTTCATGCATTTGATAGGATTTATAGGAATTAGGAGTCGCACAGAAAACCTAGTGAAATCATTCTCTTTTTAATTTTAACCAACTTCGTGATTAACGGAGTGTTTTAACACTGGCTTTCCTGTGCCTACCTTGCTATATGCGTAACGTAAATTGTAACTTAGACAGGCGTCATAATTAATAGTTTATTTGTATTCAACAACAATAATTATTATAAAACAGCAATCATCTACGCAGTTCATGTAGGCCGCGCGGCGTGCGCCTTTCATTTTCTTTTCTCTTAGGTTTCCTCGTGTGTACGATGGAAAATATTTTCACATACGACACCCATAGTAGAAAACTGAGTATATTGTTATGAAGATTACACTATTTATGTATACATTTGTAAGTGTTGCCATACGAAGAAATTATGAATAAAGGATTTGATGTAATAATGATTGTGTATAAGTAGGTTATGGATTCGATTCCTTTCGATTCCGGGGAATGAATTATTTAATATTTTCATTTCATCGCTCTGGTAAAAGACAAGACGCGCCATTAAGTGCCTCCACTAGATACGCAATATTTCTAAAATTCGGAGATATGTGTCTTAACAGTAGGTTCCTCTGCCTTACTATATTCAGGGTGAAGTCACAGAGTGAAGCTATAAAAGTAAAACCAAGTTGAAATAAACGAATAATTGATCAAATGGAATGAGTCATTTAGTGGCAACATTTGTTTTTATGTGATAAATGCCTATATTATAGTGTCACTCGAGCAGGACGCGGGCGGTGCCCGCGGTGCCGGCGGTGGCTGCAGTGGAATACAATAAAAGGTCACGCTTTCACGATGCAGGTTTTAAATGTGCATGCGATAATCAGAGCGGCGCAAACAAAACTACGTACTACTAAGTAAATAAAAAATCGTACTTGTCATTAATTTTTTTAATTGTAAGTGGCGATTATTAAGGAATTTTTTATTTGTTTCACATCTTATCCAGCACATAGTAGGAGTGGAACCTGGTAATCTTGTGTTAATACACTCCGTGGTGGCAGAAAGGCCGATGGTTGTGCGTTGACTTTTAGATAGTGTGAATAGTGACTAAAAATCTAAAAAAAACCGGACAAGCGCGAGCTGGGCTTGCCCATCGAGGATTCCGGACAAAAATTAGAGGTCTCGAGCTTTTTCTGAAATTCAAGCTTAGCTAAGACAAAGTCCTTTCATTTGATACCTGACATGAACTAGAGGCTTCAACAGCTGCCAAATTTCATAATTCTAGTTTAGCCGGAAGTATCCTATTTGGATATCATAGATTCAGATTATATGAATGAATTGAATTTTAACTCGATTTCTCCAAACGCTCCTGAGATAAAGGCTTTTGACCGACGGACAGACGGACAACAAAGTGATCTTATAAGGGTTCTTTTTTTCTTAAAAGGTGCGGAATCCTAAAAAAATTAACAATCAAAACGAAAATTTTTATATTTATATACAAACATACACATATAAATAGTAAAAGATCTCATCAAGCAAGTAAAGCAAGGAGCTCATCTTAATGTTGAGAGCAGTAATTTCTCCGAGACGAGCGACGAGCGAGGTGAACGCCCCGCTTGTCCGGCCACCATGAAAGTGAAATCGTGATAATTCCCCTACACAGGAACTGGATGTTGTCTCTACAGAAACGCTGGACCAGAGAAAAAAAACATTTTCTCCGACTGTATTAGAATGGAAAAGTTGCATAATTTTAAACTTTTGGAATATCATGATTAATGGCCTTGATTATAAACACGTCTGTGTCTCCGTTTGTGGTAAACGGCAACGCGCAACTCCCTCAAATACGGTCCATAATGCGGAGAAATAANGGAATCCTAAAAAAATTAACAATCAAAACGAAAATTTTTATATTTATATACAAACATACACATATAAATAGTAAAAGATCTCATCAAGCAAGTAAAGCAAGGAGCTCATCTTAATGTTGAGAGCAGTAATTTCTCCGAGACGAGCGACGAGCGAGGTGAACGCCCCGCTTGTCCGGCCACCATGAAAGTGAAATCGTGATAATTCCCCTACACAGGAACTGGATGTTGTCTCTACAGAAACGCTGGACCAGAGAAAAAAAACATTTTCTCCGACTGTATTAGAATAGAAAAGTTGCATAATTCTAAACTTTTGGAATATCATGATTAATGGCCTTGATTATAAACACGTTTGTGTCTCCGTTTGTGGTAACACGGCAACGCGCGGCGTTGAGTCCCACCACTCAATATGCTTCGAAAATTCAGCAAAAAGTGGGGAATGAAGTGTTTTAGTATTAGGTTCCTCTGCCTACCCTGCTGTATACATGGTGGATACAGTGTGGAACTAAAAAAAGATTGTTCGCTAAAACGAGATACTATAAATATTCTTAAAATCGATTTAAAGACACCTTTATACAATAACTCGCCAAGTGCTCTATATGATGTAGTCATACGTAATTCTGACCATTGAAGAATTACACCTACTATATGACAAGTCGACGCAACAGAGTATACATGTTCATTTTCGGAGAAAATCTTTATCTACCTCAAAAACGGTCCATAATGCGGAGAAATAAAATATATATGGACAACCATTGTGAATGATAAACATAGTTCTTAGATCATCCATCCAAAATAGTAATTAGATTCACACTGAATTCCGCATAAAACGAGGTAGACAGAAAAATTATAGTGTTAAGGCTCTCCGGTCTTTGCGGTTCGACTGATCGAGGCACTGCATGTTGAATAGTGTGTTCGTAAGTGTGTAACGTATTTAGAAAATAAACAGATTTATATAAATATTTAAATCTGTTTATTTTCTAAATATGTGTGTATGTATGGTTATCAGTTGTCCGAATACGATAACGAAGCTAATTAACATTTTAACAAGTAAGTTTGTCATTAAAAATATAAATAATTTCTTTTAAATACCTACTAAATACAAGCAAAACCGAAGGCGAACATTATCATACGAGGTATTTGTAACGCTTGCATTCTCTACGTCTCCTGCATTTTAAATGTCACTTCACTCTCGATTTCTGCAAGAGTTGCGACATCGGCGGGTACCTACTACATACTACATGCAAAACAATTCTGACATTCTAGGAATACTAATGTACGAGGATAGGGGCGCAGCTACGCCATTTTCTATTTCTATGAAGCATTTATACAATATTTTATTATTTAGATACAAATAAATTAATCAACTTCACGCTGTAACCCGCGTACGGCTGGGTAGGCAGAGGCAACATAGTGTTAAGACTTGACTTAATGATTATTTTACTTCTTGAAATCTACTTTTTAGGTAAAATTAACGTTTTTTAATTAGGTGCATATTTGCCATCAAAGATAAGTTGTATGTACGTGGACGAGCCCTTTAAGTTCTGCCTTTACTTAAATGTCAAGAGATAATATCGCTAAAGACATGATAGGTTGGTGAGTTCTCCATTCAACGTGACACTGGCGAAGTGATTTTGTGCTCAACTGGCACGCTCGGAACGCCATAATAGAAAGAACAGAACAGAACAGACATGATAGGTTGAAATTAGATACCTTAAATGTATATAAAAATAGTAATTTTATATCATTATATATCTCGCTCGCCCGTTGTTATTCCACTCCATGTACACTACCTAATTTTCGAGATAGTAAAAGAGAGAGACGCGGAACGCTGCTATTAGGCTTTTAATGATAATGAGTGAGGGAATGATAATAATTCATCTGGTCGGTTCTCGAGTAAGTATACTTACCGTCTCAACGACCAACACCGTCAACGGAGGCTTTTATTCAATTAAATTAGTTAAGTCATTATTATTTAGACAGCGGGAACCCGCTGGATTCAAAGGGCGCAGGACCGGACGGAGTGGCGGGCATTAGGGGAGGCCTATATCCAGCACTGGATTTTAAAAGGCTGATGGATGGATGGATGGATGGAAGTTATTTAATTTATTTATCAAACACATGTTTAATATAAACTATGAGAATATTGAATATTTTAAAGATAGTATATTAATATAAAAAATTGGAAAACTATTATAATAACTATCTATGTCATGTCACAAGCGTGTGTCATTGTGTTACGAGGCCAAGGTTTTAAGAATGTCCATACAAGGGATGCCATGTCCATATAGTTCTTTCCTAATACGGAAGTTACGCAAGCAAGGAACTGGTACAAATATGAACACCGCAAAATATATCTATATAAATACGATTAAGAGACCGTCGTGGTACTGTGGCACCGGAGCTTATAAAATGACAAGATGCGGCGTTAAGTTGCGCTACTACATAAGCAGTCTCTCAAAAATGGTACGGAAACTTAGAACATCGTTAGAAACGGAGTGTCTTAACATTAGGTTTCCTCTGCCTACTCTATTATAAGTGGGTTCAGCGTTATGTTAACAAAAAACACATTTTTTTTAAAAGTCAATACTAGTGTATATTAATGTTAAAATATGGCGTAAATCGTGAGGCGAAAAGAAAATCTCCACCAATTAAATTGAAGAATGTTACATAGTATTCGTCGTTACAACACAGCAAACAAAAACGATTAATTGTTTTAAGACATAATATATATTTGAGGCCAGTCGCGACGTAGGGGCAAATTTGGTGGAAAGTAAGGAGCGGAAGTGCATTAACACTAGGTTCTTAGGAGAAACTTAAATAATATTAAAGACTAAACCAATCCAATACTATTTGCATTGCAACTTGTCAAGAAGAAGGCTGTATTGAATATCTCTAACTCGTACACTTGTACCTCTAGAGTGAGTGGCCGGTGAAAGTGTTGCGTCACGTTACGTGGACGGCGCGGTGTGGCTGGTGCGGTGTGTTGAGTAACTGGCTATTGTATAGCAGAGGACACCTAGTGTTAAGACATTCTGTTACCATTAGGGTATGTATAATATTTACCATTGAAAGACATCGCGTGACAAAAACTAATAATAGTAATGCGTGTTAATAAATAATCAGTTATCTTTCATCTTCTGACACTTCAATTATTTCCGATACAGACAATTTTTACCAACATATTATTACCTTTTAATCGTAAAAGCAGCTTCAGGCTTTTTCACGCATAACTAGTTATGCGTGAAAAGAGCGTGAAGCTGAATATAACATTAGGTTTAGGACAGCTAAATGTCTAAACCTGAACACCAAGACAAGTTTGAGAGTTTAATGTATTTATATTATATTTAATAGTTGACAACCTTCATACAATTTGGGTGTAACTGTGTCACGTTACATTTTAACCGTAAAATAAAATTATAAACTACTAAATTACTCTCGTGCAAGAAAATGGGATCGAGAATTTATATAAATAAGACATTAGTGGCGATATTATTAGTGGCGCAGGGGCACGAGCTGTCGGCTTTAAATGCGGCAGATTGTGGATTCGATTCGTACTCGCCTCGGTTACGGCGTTAAGTTCTGTCATTTAACATTGTATCGGAGAGCTAAGTGTCTTGACATTAGGTTCTCTCTGCATAAGGTGTACCTTCTTTTTCTACGGTGCCTACACCGTGCGGGAAAAAGCGTGAAGCTGGTTTTTATCACTGAATCAGAACATCAAAACTAGCGAAAGACGAGACATAATTAGCATTTTCACATAATAATGTTTTTTTTTGTTTAAGACAACACAATTATTCTCTTAGTTATTTTGATAGCTTTCGTCACGCTGAGAAATAATGTCAATAGGTGATTATTATATGAGACTTTCTCAACTGCGAAATGAAATACTATGTACCTAGGAGCTATTTAAAGAAGTTACTTATTAAAATAAAGATGCGAGGTCAGTCATTGCGCAGGGGGGGACACGCTGCCCGTTCCTAGGAACGCGGGTAGTGGGTTCGATACCCTTTATTGTAGGTACCGGTACTGGTACTGGTTGGCCGATTGATTATGGAGAGTTCTGATGTGGCGCATATAGCATGTTAGACAGAGAAAACAATGTCTGGACACTCTTTTCACGATCACTGTTTATTGCCCAAATTCAAGATATTGCCTGTTGAATGCGGTACTCAACGCTGCACTCATACAATAAAAAAAACTATTATAATTGTGCATACTTGTATAATTATGTATAATAGCAAAAGTAGTTGTTGTCAGACTGGCCCACCTCTAAAGTGGACAAATACGTAGGTATAATTTAAGCGATTTCTCCATACACTTGATAATAGCATAGAGTAGGTACCTACTAGGTAGTATGTAGAATAGCGGGCGCATGTCTCGAGGCTTCTGTCATTTTGTTTATAATGCTCTAGTTTATAGGGTCAACGTGGACAACGTATGGCCGAAGTGAAAATGTTTAGCGCTCGCGGCGCCGCCCGCTTGAACTACACTATTATTTATTTAATAATCTAAATTACTTTTGTTGACAGTATATCGTACTTTAAAGATAGTATATGTACATTGAAAACGAAATTTTCAGCTAATTTAAGAAAATAAACGTAGCCAAAATTGAGTGAGACAAAATTGTCTCTTAATAAATACTTTAAATTAATAGGTATTACTTTTTAATTTATGGATCGATAGACTTAAAATAAACAATACGGAAACTTGCCAAAGCAAAATAGTGAAATCTGCATTTAAATCGGATTTCTTAGATTAGCGTGACAAAAACTTTAAAAATCATTGTTTGCATTTGGGTTCTACTGTACTGATAAATACCTACAATAACATGTAGGGACAACGATAAGTTATAATTTTATATATTATATAGATATAGGTAGATAATAGAAAGGAGCGTCCTTATCTTAGGTTCCCTGTGCTTACTCTGCCATGCGGGCAAAATAGGGTAAGAGAACGGAATTATATTATAAAGTACTTTTGCCCAATCCACAATGTGAAGCAGACACTTACAAAGAAAATCTAAATGTAATAACAGCGACAGCACAAAAGCACAATTATTTTTAAACGTTTTAATTTTTCAAAAAGGGGGAGGTTTTATTAACCCGTAACCCGTTTCTTCACGTTTCCGAAGATAAATACCAAATTTGAAGTTTCTAAGTTTTGTTTCCATATCGTGACTCAGTAACGGAAGATTCTTATATATACTTAATATATAGATGAGAAATTATTAAACTAGAATATTTTTTATGAGTTTTCACGTTACTTTTTGTTTTATACTTTATATACATTATCATTCAACTTTCTAGTGCTTGTACATAATATAACGAGGTAATTTACGCGCCATCTTCCTCGTAAACGGACGACGTAATGTACGGACTTAGCTAGTTTTCATTTTATCTTTGTTTTTCATTTTTAAAGTAGATATTGCTCCTCTTTTTTAAGCAATGTTTTTTATTGTCTTAAAAAAATTATAGTTTCAAAGAAAATTGTTATTGGTAATTACATCTATATATATAAAATCGAAAGGTCATTCACTCGTCACGAAATCTCAGAAACTACAAGTGCTAGGAATGTCAAATTTTGCATAGGAGTTACTTATAGGACGTAGGTGCTCGATAAAACGGGAATTTGCAAAATTCGACTCCTATGGGGATGGAATAGGGTTTGAAAGTTTGTATTTTTAAATCGCCACCGATTTTTATAAGATTTGACATTTAAACTCTTAAAATTATTTCATTGAACACATGTTTCATAGTTTATTAGGATTCACCCCTAAAAGTGCAAATAAGCGGGCGAAGCTGCGCGCGTCCGCTAGTAAGTGTATAATTATTAAATTTAACAATTGGTTATTAGATATGCATTAAAAGTCATTTTTCTATAACCTGATGTGCAACTAGTCTGTACTACAATTAATATCAGAGTTTCATTATGTGATTAGTACACTTCACTACATTTTTCGATTTCCGTCTAAATATAGACATGGCGTTAATTAACGAACCTAAAGCTCCAGGGCGTCAGTATCTAATTGTAAACACGATGGTGGTGGGTTCGACACCTGGGTAATGACTACATTTAATTTCCTACTTCTACCATTTTGGTAGAAGCTAAAAGAAAAAAAATAAAGAAAAAGAAGGAGAGCTTTTAAAAAACCTTAAATTTAACATCGCTGTTATGCGTCCCACTCGGGGGAATAAAAATATTTCACTTCCTCCCTCTCGAAATCCCTCCACGAATCAAAGCGCGCCGTTGTGAATATATCTTAAAAGTAGTGCGGTGCATGGAAAACAAAGTATTATAACACTAAATTCCCTTCGACTACCCTACTTTATGCAGCAGCGCGTACAGCGTGAAGCCAACATAAAAAAAGAATAGAAAAAAGTGTTAATTATATATAAATGACTATCACACCTGTTGCTCCGTGAACACTTTTTATTTTATTGGGAAAGTGTTTGTGTTCCCAAGTTCGGTAACTGCTCTAGTTCGCACAATACGTTAATAGTATCTGTTCTCTATGCAACATTTATTATCGAAATTAAACTTTATCGGTGCGACATAAGGTCCTTTCTAAGTAAGTTGTTCGTTTAGTTGAGGCCTATACAAAAACGTGTGTCACTTTTGACAAATCGATTTTGTAACAGTTATGTAAAATTTGTACTCAATATCGATCTTTATTATTATTTATTGCATTAAAAGTTTTAGATATTTTCTAAAAGCTTGTATTGTTTGCTGGCTGCGCTCCCGACGCACTGCTTCATTTTCGGACTATTGACAGTAAGCAAGCAAGGGCACTAAAATTCCAAAAGAAGTATCTTTAATTTTTTAAAATTGCAGAATCGTATATATTATTTGTAAAGAATTAAGTAGATATTAATAAATTAACTTTCATAAAATAAACAAAATAAAAAAGACCATAGAGGAAATAAATACTAATGAGTATATAGAAATGATATTCTGCTTTACAACAATATGGCTGAAATGCAAAAAACACTGGTTTCTATGTCAATGAACTGCGACAGTACTGTGCGGTGTACAGTCATTCGCTGCACTAGTTATACTTTACTTTTGTATTTCTTTACTAATTTCCTTATTTACAATTATTTATTTGCTTTTTATTTTTTAAGCTTCACGCTGTATAAGACCTCTGTCTAAGACAATCCATTTCCCACGTACTTCCCTATTTTCTAGACCTTGCGTGGTGAGTGGCGGGACTCAACGCCGCGCCTTCTATTTATACTAGAACGAGGACCTCTCGATACCTAATTTTATTTGATTTACATTACTTAGAAACAAGTTTTATAAAATTATCAAATTATTGTTTCTTAATTGATAATAAATATTTTTCTAATAGAAACGCGTGAAAGAATTGCTTCATAATTTGTTATCTATGACAATATATGTCTTTATTTTTCACCATTAATGTTTCAATAGTCATTTTGTAAATTAGTTTTATATCAGCGTGCAAAAGAATATTCATTTTAAATGACAGCCCTATTGTCCAAGCGTAAGCTGGATGATTGTTGTCCATATAAAGGAAAATGTTGCATAAAAAAACTGTAACCTAAAAAAATAAACGTTGCATCAGGAAATACATTATACACAGTATTTAGTATGAAGCAATACTATAATACCTACACTTACTACTTACTACAAATAATTGTACACTCGACGAGACAACTAAGTGTTCACACGTACGTTCCTGTACTATTGCGTGACGCACGAACACACTACTAAATAAGTATTTTACATTCATAATTAATTTGGAGGCAATTTAATAGAAATACACACCTTATTTTCATATTAAATATTAGTTACGTTACTTTTTAAACGTTTGAAAGTAGGAGAATTAAAAAAATATCTATGCAAAGAAATATTTCGTTATACCTTTTGATTTTTTAAAATTTGATTTTGATATATCTTGTATTAGATATTAGTGCGTTAAGCTTAGTTTTCATACGGGAAAAAAGTAGATACTAAAATAAAGCCCGAATTAAAATATGGAGTTATTGGCCGGAAGCGGGTACCGTTAATAAGTTGTGACCGCCCTGAAGTTAGGTTTTCTGAACTTTTGTGCATAGTTCACTCGAAAAGAAAGTAATCAATAGTAAGAAAAAATCCTGAAATCACCTCTGTGCTTTGTGAAACCACCTTTGTGTACATTTGAATAGAATATTTTGAATCTGTCTGTAAATCTACATTTGATAGTTTGCACTAATATAATATGTTCGTATAAAATTATT
Organism: Heliconius cydno galanthus; assembly: GCA_036379175.1. Taxonomy (NCBI): domain Eukaryota; kingdom Metazoa; phylum Arthropoda; class Insecta; order Lepidoptera; family Nymphalidae; genus Heliconius; species Heliconius cydno. Next base: position 209,571 of record JAKRZM010000031.1, on the reverse strand, counting down.
ATACAAATAACTTAGCACCAATATGAAGGACGATTGCTTATAATTCAACGTGATTGTGTAATTCTTTCAATGAGTTTTAAACTATCCTTAAAGCAATATTTAAAAGTATTAATAATAAAAGATATATATTATATAAGAAACAGTAACGGCCACGACCACAAGAAACAATCTTAAATTGTTAAAAACTTAATAATTTCTAGATAATCCAAAAAATGTAATAAAGAATTAAAATGAACAATTAAGAAAGGTTAAAGCACAGTTTAGTATTCGCACCTCGGTTACACAACTCACCGCTATATGTCCCGTCGAGTAGAAAGTGAAAATCAGCGCAGGCGCATGCCTCGGTCTCACTTTCCTTCACACACTCCTTTTTTCAAAGAAAAAACTTCAAAATCAACTAAAATTCCAATTTTTAAACTAATTATATCAAACAAAAATCCAAATTTTATATAATTTATCGATTTTTTTTTGGTAAAGTCTCTTAGTTGCGGTTGTAGGTTTTCGCGTAACACAGAACTGTGGAATGGGCAAAAGTTTAACTGAAATGGTCACAGCACAGTAGTGTGTGGGCAGAGGCGTCGGGTGCGACTGACGACGGACGGACGCCGGTGAGAGCTCGGTGCTGGCGAGAGGTGGAGGTGGAGATCTTGGTTTTACGCTGCATTTAATACTTTTAAAAGGTGACTCTTGGATTCTTAAACAAATGCTATTTTTGTGGATAATTTCTCAAAATGCAATTTCTTTTTGTGTGTTTACTGTCTTTTTTTTACATATATGGTAATATGTTGTTTTTTTATCGGGTATCATTGTAGTCAGTTATTTTTTCGGGTAACAAGTTGCCTTTGTTGAAAGAAAGGAAAAGCTTTTCAAATCACATTTTACTATAAAATAATTCAAATTTCATTGTATAAACAGAAAAAAAAAAATTCTCTTTGCCAAAAATCGAAAAGAATGTCGATTTACACATATTAAGTGGCTTTCATCAAAAATGAGTGAAGCTTATATAATGACGAATAGCGAGCGTGCCGATGACGCTAGTTGTTCGGGATCGCTGGCTACGAGCACAAATATGGTTGCGAGCTTAAATGTCTGTACTAATATTATTAAACTAAATTCTGAAAGCATTGCGTGTTGAGTGTCGGAACCCACAAGCGGCGGAAGCTCTACCACTGCGGCACGACGACTTCAACGTAATCATTGTTCCTGTAGTTTTGGATACGGGAATAATAAAAACAAGTGTCACGTTCCTCTTGATGGTTCTTACACATCTTACATTACTTGTAGTTATTAACTTTGGTTAATTGCACTATTTGTTTATGTTAAATTTGTAGAATATATAATATAAATGTATTTACTCATTCATCATTTCCATACTTGTTCGTATATACTTTACATGTATGTAACTAAGAGTATACTGTTTTTGAACTGCACTGCTCACACAGGCAGGCACTGTGCGTAGGGTACGCAGAAGGGATCTGGGAACCTAGTATTAAGATACTATAAAATATTTTGTTTCCTGCAGTAGGAATCGAACCCACAAACTGTCACGTTTACAGTCACACTGGCCTCTTATACTTGTAATAAGTAGTTTAATAGTCATTAACATTGAGTATATGTAAAAAATTAAAAGCAACGATCGCGCGATTACGAAACCAGCTTATAAAAAATCATTTATGCGTACCTGCTATAAAATATTTGTTACTTTTTTATATAAATACAGCTTTCTTTATTTTTGTATATGAGTATTAAATATATATGTTTTTTTTATTATATAATAATATACTTTTGTTTTGTATTTTTCTGTAATATACCTAAAAATATGTACCATTTTTGTATTATTCCCTCTAATAAAAAATAAAATAAAATAAAAAAACGGCACTGTAAATTCTCACTCTTCGGCAAATTTCATAATTATAGGTTCGCGAGGCCTAAGCTGAACTTTGCGTTTGTGTGAGTGGTTCTACAAGTAGAGCCAGAAAAAAAGATTTATTATTAATTCAGCAAAAATGATAATTAATGAACATTTAATTTATATTGTTCACGATTGTTTTTTCTTTTTGTACTGTTTGGTCACATACATTTCTTACTTTGAATAAATTAAATACAAACATAAATACTTAGCTGTTATATTAATACTTAGCAGTAGGACTTTGTACGAGTATATTAAACACTGTAAGTGTGCGGTTTATTAAAGCGAATTACTTTTCCTGTTGACGTCTTTGAAAAGTGGGTTAAATTTTTAACAAAATATGTATTTACAGTGTAGTACAGACTCGGATTGACGTAATAATTTCAAATATTTTCCATTCCTTAGATGAGAATAGAACTCGCAACCGTCGCGCTACTATCAGCCACATGCGGGCAGGGATGAGTCACGCACAATTATGAAGATAACATTTATATGCAATTATGAAACCGGATGTAGGTTTCTAAGGCGGTAATCGGAGACAGCTGACATACTTACGCCAGTATGACCACCTATATTTATATTATTTTGTAATTGGTAGAAAAACTTTTGAAACTACTTCTAGAGCTTTTTGTAAGAATATTAATAGGTGAGTTTTTCATTTATTGAAAAATGATTATTTTTGTTTCATGCTGTATTTCAAAAAGAGCAAGGTAGGGAAAGGGAACCTAGTGTTAAGACACTCCGTTCTTCACTTTCAGCCCAATTTTCGAGACGTAGCGTGTTGAAACAAAGAAAAAGGAATTCTTGGGTTGATTTTACTTTCCGTTAAGTAAAAGTCTCACATTTTTGTCCGCTATCGACAAGTGTAATCGATTTAAAGCGACGCGATTTGGAAACGGTGCTTAAATATTTGCACTTAATTCGTAATTCACGAACTGCCTTCTATTGTAACTTTTTTAAGACGCATTCCTACTAATATTTTAAACTACTTTTATCTACGGCTCCGCTCGCGCAGTTTATTGGAGGATAGTGTTTTGGCCGCAGGTGCAGGTGAAACAACACTTATAGCCTTTCTCGATGAAGGAACTATCAAATGTAAACATATTTTTTAAGTTCTAACCATTAGCTCTTTCACCTAAATTAAATTTGAAACTCCATAAAGTTAATATAGAAGTAAAGCTTTGAAAACGTTACACGATGAGGTATCAATAATATAATACTTATATTTGAAAATATTCTTAAAGTGTTACGCCGCTACGTCGAGTATCGAAATTCAACTCCTTTGTCTTCTCACCAGAGCAAGGCAATGAAAACAATTCGTTAGCCTCGAATTTGAATCGAACCCACGGCCGTCGCGATGATAGCCAGGCTTTGTGTCGTGCAACGACGGTCTTAGAATTAAAATAGCCATACAATTTACGTCGCATCGATAAGAGAAAGCGTTTCCACTCGGGGAAGACTCCGATCGCTTTCCTTATTGAATTTCGTTTTGACTTAAAAGATGCCTGATACCGATTATATCAGATCTCTAAGAAATTATGAAAAAAATAAACTGCGGAACTCCAAAACAAAGTCGCGCCGAGTTTGTTGCGCCTGTTCTTCTAATGCCTGGTTATTTAGTTGCGAATCAAAAACTTTTACAATAATAAAATAAATTGACACGTCACGTCGCGCTTCGTCAGGCGGGTGGTTCTGAGTACAAAGCTCTGAGGAGTGATTGTCTTCTCCTTGTTTGTCTGTTTGTCTGACTTTAAATGCGATGTTTTTGGGGGTCTTTGCTATTTATTGATTTTATAATACAAAGCACGGTGTTTGGGTCCGTAATTCTATACGCGACGCCTCCAAAATGAACGGAAAGTGGAGAATGGAGAGAGTATAATAAAACAAGTAAATATATTCTTAACCGATTTATTAAACACTACCTATACAATAATACCACGTCTATCCTGTACACCGGAGTGCCGTTGCTGCACACCCCGGTACAGTAGCCAGCGGAGGACGGTGCTCAGAGCTTCTGTGTCCTCACAGTGTATCTTGTAGCAGTGCTTGGGTCGCGGCAGAGGACTGTGTTCGCTATGTCTGGAAAGATTGTTTTTCTTAAGTTATTACTATATTAAGAGGGGCCCGTCGTGGCAAAATGGAACAGTCCGATTCACACACATCACATCGGGGGGAACGAATTATATATCCCATTTCTTTAAAACGTAGCGTTGAGTCACCTACCCAAAACGCATCTAATCGAAAATTACGTAATACGTGGGGAACATAGTGCCTTAACACTAGGTTCTCTCTGTCTTCCCTGCTATATATGGGAAACAGCATGAAGCTAAAATTAATTATGTAATGAATACCTTATATAATTAACATCAGAATGCAGTTCGCAGAGTAGACGACGCTTGCATCTTTCGCTGATAGGCGGGAGATCTGTAACACTGTCGTGTCTTCGAGAAGCGCGGTGCGGGAAACTGTAACAACACAAAAATGTACATAAAACTTCTGTTACCGAGTGACGGGCAGTTCGTGCAGAACGGAATGTCTCAACACTAGCTTCACTGTACCTACGCTGTTATGCGGGATACAGCGTGAAGCTAATTATATTAAAAATTTTCACCGAAGAGAGTAACTTTTAATAATGTATTACAAGACATCTATTATGAAACTGCGTACGCGCAGCTTTCTACTTAATCATACCGTACGGAGCATGAATAACGCGAGCGCCTGGCGCCTGGTGCCTCGTGCCTGGTGCCTGTTCAGTGTTGACTAATAACATATTATGAATGTACACAATTATTAGTCGAGCTCCTTTTATTTCCTGTACTGGAGAATAGTTACAATTATGTACGTATACTGTATAAAATAAGGACATACAACGTGACATTTGCAAAGTGATTTGTGCTTAACTGGCCCGTTCAGAACACCATAATCCTTTCATTATAACAGGGCAAAAAACACAAATACAAGGTTTTCAAAAAAGGCGAACGTGAGCTCGACTCTGGCTTACTAATAACCATTGAAAAGTTCCACTACTCAGCTCCTGGTTCCATCATCAGATCGAAAGAAACTTAGTGTTAAAACACTTTGTTCATCATGGACCGCCCAATTTTTTAAATATTCTGTGAATGACTTAACTCAGTTTCGGGCGTCATATATAGACATTTTTGGTTATATAATTCAAAATGGAAATGACATAAAGGAAAAAAATTCAAAAAATTTTAAAAATTCAAGATAATTAATAATATCCGAAAAGCAGGTAATTATGAAAACAAAAACAGTAAAGCGTGAAGAATGTAGTCGTCCTCAAAACGACCGGTCCTGTCGCAGCGGGCACTGCTCGTGAAACTCTTACATGAAGCCTATCTCCATGTTTGGGGTAAACGGCTGCCTATAAAAATATTATAGAAATGCATTTTTACAGGACTCAATTACAGAACAAAGTAAACTTGATGTCTCCTGTTTTTGTGTTTCAGTTGAAATTTCGGGGGACTCGTTTTTGTATTACCCTACACTCTTTAAAAAACCTACGTATCAAATTTAGCTAGGAACTAAGCTAAGCTAACTAATATGTCGCTGTTATTATAATTGTACGAACACAAATAACATTTTGAAAACATAGCTTTTTTTCAAATGACAGAAGCTCACAAAGAAAATTAGTCATAAATCATAATAAGTTCTCTATGTTACAGAGAGGTTTTATTGATTGAGATGATAAATATTTTAATACTATTATAATTAAAAAGCCACAGGTATGGCTCAGTGGTTAGAACACTTGGTCAGTTTTCAAGAGGCACGCGTTCGAAGCCTGCTACGTGCAAAGTTTTATATGGTTTCTAACAAAAAGTTTTTTTCCTAAGTGTTGAATAAAATGTGTGAGTGCTTGGATTCATTGAGATGGAACTCGCGACCATCACATGCAGTGAGATAAACTTCCTAAATTTTCTTTCCGTTTTCTAACATAATAGCTACACACAATTAAACATTGTCTTCTACGAGTATGATCTTAAACAATGACGAACTCACAACTATAACATTTTGAACATAATTCCATGTTCCACTACTACTATTCCACTATTCCATGTTACACTACACTACACTTTGAACATAATTCCATGTTCCACTACAAATGCGCTGTAAACATTTATTCTGCTTTCACGCTTGTGTAACACGCGGATGTGTGTCCTTCCGACACTTTATACGTAACTGGAAATTAGCGGCGGAATGTTGGCCGCTCTTATAGTTCAGTGCCAAGTGTACTTTAATTTACTGTTATTTCTGAATTATGTTTTTGTTTATTCTATTGGTTAATTTTTTTTCTATGCAGTTTTTAGAATTAGCTTATTTTTTAAGTTTTAGGCTTTTTAGGTGTAATAGGCTAAGCAGAGGATATATAGTGCTAGGACACTCCCTAAGCATCGTTACTTGAATGGCGGACCTACCTAATACCTGGCTTAAACCCGCGACCGTTGCGTCAGAATGATCTACAACTTAATATTTACTTTCTATACGTTTCAGAGATGTTACGCGGTGGACGACGACGCCGCCTTGTCTGATCCGATCTATTGAACTTAAATATTTAACGAATATAAAAGTATAATTAATAATTTTCTTTAACTGCTGTTTCAATAGTTTTTGTACAGAAACTAAAATGTAATGACTAAAATCCACATTTATTCACGGACCTATTACATTATCATTTACAGTGTTCACAATTTCTTAAACAAATCGTTACTAGATACTTTATTTAAATAATTTCATGGACAAGGCCGACAAAACCTGGGCATAACACTTAACTATCCGCATTTTAGATTTCTTACCTATTACTATTTTTAACTAAATCGAATGAAAATAATTACTAAAGGAAATAAATGATATTTCTAATATCTAAGTCTCTCGAAATGCATTCCGGAAGTAATAATCCTGAAATATCCATTCTGATTTAAAACTACAATTATCGCGTGTCCCCAGTAATTCATGACACGCGCTATCTCCTAAATTTTTAGCAACAGCTGTAACAAAATGATGCCTTACATAACTTACAACGTCGCGTGCTCGACTTACATGTACTTACATACGTGTTAGTAATTTCTCGATCTAAAAACGGAAGTAAAAATTCAATTACATTCTATTAATACGGTTGAATGTTGCTCTACAGTGGCGTGAGCCGTCCCGCTCTGGTAGACAAGGCGCGACGTTGAGTGCAGAAAACGGAGAGTTACTACACTCAGTTCTCTGTTACTCTGCAATATGCGGGACAAAAATGTGATTTGTGTGTGAAACTATCAATATGCGTACATATTATATAGCTTAAACATTTCTCATTAAGATGTCTCATGACCTCATTTTTTTCAATCCCATACATTTCAAACTTTCAATTAGAACTAACAAAAAGTCAAATCACTTCGCTTCGCTCGCACAGAGGTGCTCGTACTCTCGTACTCTCGTACCTCTGGCTCGAGTCTTGCGCAACATGCAGAGCTAAGAAAGTTAAATGAATTATTAATTAATGGTACTGACCCAGAATCTGTTAATATTATATTTATATCCGATTGAGAGAACATTAAATAATCGAATTAAGTGATCGATCTGTTTGACAACGGATCTTATCTTTAACATCGATTTTGTTTCTGTATCGATAGTGCGGCGTCTTTGTAACAGATGTACTCGTAGGTTAAAATTTCTAATTAGAAACATTTAGTTATATACTTCAAGTCATTTAAATGTGTTTGAAACTACTTTTAACTCAGTTTTCGGTTTTCATAATAATTCGAGACATCGGGTGATAAGTGGCGGAACTCACCACTCTACTTACCAAAGCGGAGAAGTGAATATAATTAATTGCTCCGAGATTGAACTCATAATAATCCAGTTAACAATCATTTGAACACTATGATCACTCCGTCCTCTACAGAAGAAAGGAAGTGCACGGAGATACAAAAAGTGGCTTTTAATTTCTCCGCCCTGGTCGACCAGGCGCGGTGTTAAGTTACGCCTCACAACTTACACACAATATATCGAAAAATGGCTGGGAAGTGGGGAATCTAGTGTCTTAATACTAGGCTCCCTCCCTGTCTACAGAACGCCAAAAGTGTAACTGCAAAGTATAAAAAAAATATAAGGAAAATACTGCATTATGTTAGATAACAACGCGTTTCTTATACCATTATTCTTTTTGTAACAAAATGACCGCACTCTCTACTCTCTCACTCACTCCCACTCTCTACTCTCGTTAATTACTTACAAAATTGAATAATACTAGTTTTGATTTCATTTGAAATTGGGTCCAAATTACACGAGTGCCTGCTCAGCGACCGCGGTGTTTTTTTACTTGCAATTAAAAGTAATATAAGTTATTTTAGTTGTTCTTGGTGAGTTTTCTTTTTGGATGGTTGTCATTTTTGAAATCGCTTCAATTCTGTACATTATTTTTTACATTATATGCACTCTTTGTTGAATTAAGCCTTAATTGTAATATCACTAAATTAAAGAACTTACTGCGGGTTATTGTCAGTAGTTTCCAAAGTAATGACATTAGGTGTCAGCGCGGACACGATGATGCCGACTGGGATTAAGGCTGTGACGAGGTTTAGAAGATTTTTCCAAGGATTTGCTCTGAAAGTATAGAAAGAAATAGTTATTAATTAAAAACGGTAGCGGTTTGATGCGGAAGTGAAGAAATTATAAATAGTTTTGATTTTTCGTGTCTGCTATGTTATCTCCGTTGGGGACCTTTGAACTTATAATAACGTCCGTGAACAGTCGACGAGTCGCCGAGTGATCGGTGCATAGGTTCCCTGTACGTGTTACGAATTGTGCAATAGATTAAATAAATAAATACATAGTTCGCCAATTTGTTTCATATAAAGAAATCTAAAGGTACATCATCAGAAAACTATTCAGTTACTGAGTAACAGACAACACACATACATAACTACTGGACTCAGAAAATTCAAATTTGACATTAAGGTAGGTAAGAGAGTGCAGGGCCCAGGAGAGAGGAGTCTTAATGTCTAAAGTAAACAGAGTTGCATGCGACGACTAGTCTTTTATATACAATATTATGGATGTATTTTCTTGGATCAGCGTATTTAAGCCGATCAATCAGCTCGCAGCAGTAGCCTGCGTAGTTTGATACTGACTGTTCTCCGCAATACTTAAACAAGTGACTCGTGACTCCTGAGTAATGATTAATTATTACATTATGTAATATTTATTTCTTCCATCTTCACGTTAAGACATTCCGTATCCTCCTTTACGCCCGACTTCGAGACATTGCTTGTCAAACTGAGAAAATTTAAAATATAGCCATTCCCCCACAGCCAGGATCGAACCCACAACCATTGCATTTACACTCAGATACTATCTTCCTGTAAGATAATATTATTTTTTTTCCAAATATGATGTGAAGCCTTTGTGCTCAAATGCAATCATCCTCTCAATTGAGTTATGATATCGATCTCTTTACTACATACATATTCACAATTCTGATCAACGGAGAGAATTTAATAAATAATAAAAAACACTACGTTCTAATGCTTTTCTAATTTTGCTATATTAAGCTAGCCGTCACCTACAACTATGTTTGCGTGGACTTTAAGACGTAAAATGGAAAAAAAATGTTTCTTCCGTTCCCACAGGAATTTCAAGAAATCGTAGTTTAGTGCTACCAACACTACATGCTCTACTGGCTTTGCGTTGTCTGCGAGTCAGTGAGTAGCGGAAGAGTTTTACATATTAAATATCTAGATTAAACATATATATATATGTTATCGTATAGCAAACTATTAAAAAGCGCTTAGTTACGACACGATGGCTCATTTCGCTCGAACAGTGAAAGGACATTTGCTGATCGCCCGTAATTATTAAGTGTTTGACGCGCGGTCGCTAGCTTTCCATACTTGTTAGTAGAAAAGAATCATTCATTTTGAGTTCTTCTTAAATTGTTAGAAAGAAATCATCGAATGATTGTTGATTGATTGACTGTTTTGCTTAGGAGATGGTTTATTTTATTTCAGATGTATGTGTGTATTCATACCTTTATAAAATGTACCCATATATATTATTACCTTTTCTTTTTCACTACTATTTCCTTTTCATCTTTAAATTCTAGTCCGAAATTTTCATCATCACCGTCCGCGCTTGGTTTTTCTCTAAAAGCGTCTGGTGAATGGTAAAGCCCACCCGCAGGAATTTTTACAGGAGCCTCCACGGTCGGTCTGGGTTCGAGTCCAGTTTCATAATGCAAATTATAACCAGGAATATTTCCCTCAAATTTATATGGATGATGAAGATTTATTGGAAAGAAGTCGATTGGTTTCTTGTATTCTAATTGAACGAAGTCTTTTGGAGAGCTGTAGAAAAAAAAATTAGTTTAATGGTCTAAATAGTCTCTCTAACTCTCTAGTAGAGCTGGTTTATTTTAATTTTATCTTGAAGAGAAACAAACAATATAGTTTCCTTTGATTAAAAATAATATGAAAAATATTCTTAATAAAATTAATCTTCTTCTTCACCTGATGAATCCTGATCCTGATATTGGCTTGTCCTGAGGAAAGAACATTTCTTCAGTTGAAAGCGGTGGTAAAACGAAGGCATTTTCGTCATAATACTTTCCTAGTTGAGGACTTGGTTTAAATATATTTGCATCATTTTGATTTTTATATTGAATATGACTATTTTTATCAATTTCATTTTCATGTAATTTTGAATCACTATAAGTTGTATTTATATTCCAAGAAGTTTTATTTACAACAGTGTTTTTAGGTTCAATGTCAATTTCTAATTCTGTAGTTTTAGTTTTGAAAGTACCTTTCTTATCAGTATTTGTATCTTTTTTAAATAAAGACAATTGTTTGTCAAGTGGACTATAGTCGTTTTGTTTTGAATCGAACTTGTAACTTCTTTTTTCTTCTGAAGCATTATCATTTTCTTTAACTTTTTGCTCCGAAACGATGTTATCTTTTTCTTTGATGTGAGTGAGATTTATCACTGGATATAATGTTGTTACGTTATAATGTTCAAAATTTTCTACATCCTTTAATATCTCTCGGCTAATTACTGCATGTACAAGCAGAGCGATGTATATTATTATCTGTAAATACAAATTAAATATAAATATTTTATTCATTTGTTATTAACATTTTTTTAATTAAACACTTGTTTTAAATTTAATAAACACATAAGATTTTTTGCAATTTCACGCTGTATGCCATCGACCGCAGGATAGGCAGAGGGAACTTGTTACATGAGTGAGGAATACTAGGTTCCCCCACCTTACTATTGGGAAGCGTGAAGCTGTATGCATAAGTCATTAATGGTTGTTTTAATAACAATTAATTAATGCTTAATAAGCCAGTTACTTAGTACGTTGAATACGGAGAAAAAAGTGACACATCACTTATTTTCACATACGAGTATAATTACACAACTAACTAGATTCATTGTAATTCACTATTTTTATTTTACTTCTAGCATCAATATGAGACCGCTCAAGATTATATTTATTCATACATTGTATTTATCATTTGATAAATAACGAAGAAAGTTATTTATAAGGCGTATAATTTACAAGCATGACTCAAGAAATTGTATACAGCCTAATAGGCTGTACATATCCAATATATTTCCTAGAGAAAGTGGTGAAAAGGTTACAGATCAAAGGCTCTGGAGACCTGGCCTCAGCCACGGCATATTTGTACGTACGGTATCAACCGGGAAAGACGAGAGACTAATAATGATCGGTTTCTATTGAAGAACGTCAGAAGCTATAAGTTTTTTAGAAAAAAAGTAATCATTTATTGTGGTATAATTAAACAGCTACAAAAATTATAATAAAATATTATTCATTTGAAAATTTATTGTATAAAAAATATAGGGTAATTATGTGAAACTTCACGCATTGGTCGATTTTCGAGATATTCCATATTTAGTGGCGAAACTTAACGCCGCGCTTAGTGGATACCGTTCTCCACTCGTGTGTTACCACTAGTTTTCCTCTGCAGCTATTGCTATATGCGAGAAAAAGCGTGAAAGTGTAAGTATAAGTGATAAAACGTTGTTTTAACACTATTTCATAAGTACCTACTAAATAAGCCTATCACGTAATATCTATAAAATAATCAATGGACAAGTGAAAATAAAATGATTTTGGTGACGTCTTGGAATGTAAGACTCGCGTTGCATTCCTCATTCACACCGTATAGTCCGGTCAACGAGTTGTGGCTGTCGTGAAGTTAGGTTTTCTAAGCTTTTGCACATAGTTCATTCGGCAAGATAATCATCAAAAGTAAAAAAAAACTTGAAATAGAATAAAATAAGTAGAGCTTACTTCAGGGCGGCCACAACTCGTCGATTGTACTGTACCTACCGACAGATGTAGAGAAAGATTATCTAATATATTATGTGCTAAATGACGCGCATTTGAGGTCGTTTGCTGGTGACACGTGGAGGTACGTTATATACGAATAAAGCTTTAAGCTCAAAGTTTCTTTTAGGTCGAAGAAATATAAGGTTGAGAGAACCTTGTGTTTAGACACTGTTCCCCACGCACCGCTTAATTTGCAAGACATTGCGTGTTGAGTGGCGGAACTAAACGCCACACATACATCGTTGAATGAACGAAATGGAAATAATTAATTCCAGAAATTGGAAATCCAACCCACAGCCAGATACTATACGACGTGACATGACGACCTACTTTTTTAACTACAAAAAGTAATAAAAAATAAAGTATTAAATTAAATAAAGAAACATAAAGACTATATCTATAGGTATTAAGAACAAGTGCGCGGTCAGTGACTTACTGGTTGGGTGAAAGTGAGTTATGCAATGCTGCCACGGCGACGACGACGCGGACGACGCGCCTCGCTCGTGTTTATCATTCACAGTTCACGCTATTTGGGTCAATAGGATATGAATTTTAAGAATTTACTCTTTTATGACGCTGCAACGGTTGTGGATTCGATTCCAACTCGGGGAAACGAATTATTGTCTCTTGTAACAAATCAACAATAAGCGTTGAGTTCTTTTTAGTAGTTATATAGTAGTAGTTGAGTTGACTCAATATACAATGTTTTGATTGGATGGGTAACGGAGTGTTTTAACACTAGGTTTTCTGCTTACCTGGTTATGGTGGAAAGCGTGAAGCTGTTTACTCGTTTAAAAAATTAGTATACGGTATGCGCGATATATGCGGAAATTAATTAAATTAATTAATTAAAATTAGTGCTCGGCTATTTAGTATTAGATTGTATTTGTATTTTTTTAGTTTAATTATCTTAATTACTGAGTGACTGGCGCAGACGAAACGGAAACTTAGGAAGTTGAAATTGGTAGGTTCAGAAAGTAGAGAAGCACTAAGAGAGGATTTTCATTATACATCTGAATCATCTCAAAAAAAATTACAGGAGATATTTTTTATATTAATGTTAAAAAACAACATAGGCGTTAGTTTGAAGTTAAGTTGAAATGGAACAAAGAACAAATAATAACTCCTGCAATATCAAGGGTGAGGTGTCACGTTCCAGGAAGTGCAGCCCAGATCAGTGCCAGGGACTACACAAGAGTAGGCTCCTTTGAAGTACACACATCGCTTCCACTGTCCTTCTGCGTGTCACTACTGCTGTCACTAATTCATAGCTGTTTAGTAAGTATGTAAAAAGTGAGTTGTGATGTTGTAATTAGATTATCTGGAGTCTATAATAATAAATCATAATAATAATCTTCACACGTTATAATTTCTCACGCGTCGCTTCCCGAACCTGATTTTACATAACCAAGTCAAATTAATTGCCGATTTAGTTGTTAACTGACATTTTAATTAATCGAAATTGTATCATTTCCTATAGTTTTAGTTACTTTACTAGTTGAAGGCCGGAACTTCATTGGAATGGACTACAAATATAAGGGCCCATTTTCCGTGAATCCAATATATGTGCCCCCTCTTTTAGTATTTACCTTTATTCCCCAAGGAACCTAGTCTACATCGTAAACTATAATGTTCTCCGCCGAGTTATTTCGTCTGTGCGTCGTATGACGTAAGAGTTTCATACATTATACAATTAATGAAAAATGTACAATACATTTTTCTTCCTAAAGTGATTTTTCTTTTCCTGCTATATAAGTGAAGCAAGAGTGAGTGGTAAGACAGGTACTCCTCTTACCTCTCTGGGTCCTTTAATCTATCAATGATACTGGAGGAAGGTGGAGTGGTCCATTACCACTTAGGGGGGAGATAGATATTTTAATACGTTCGTTTCGGCAAAAAGACAAAACGCGTAGTTGAGCTCCGCCGCAAGCCTCGGTGATAAGCTGGGAAATGAGTGTCTTAGTGTTCGATTTTCTGTTACAATAAATAATAACACGTTCCTTTAATAACCCTAAAAGAAAGTGCAAATTACATAAAAAGAAAGACGTAACTAAATACTAGTACATACAGCTATTGTGAGCAAACACTGTTTCGTTCAATTTTTGCTTAGAAGTGCTAAAATTAAATAAAACTATTTGACGTTTTAAACTCAAACAATGAAAATATAAGATTGAAGTTTCTCATATAATATACTTAGTCTAAAACTTTCAACCACCTTTATCCATTCGAGTATATGGTAGAACTTCAAATGATAGACAGAGAGAAAAAAAGAAACTTCATTCTCCATTCTTTGCCCTTTTAAGAGATATTATCTGTATCGTGTCTGTGGTTATAATAACCTATAAAACCCAACCGGGAACCTAATCGGGAAGATAAGAATAATTTAAAAATAATGTGATTTTTTACATTAGTGATTGAACCATATTCGTTCTTTCCCAGTACCTTTTACTCAGGAATATTAGCAATTTATTGCATTTATTAAAACACGCAAAATGAGAAATAAAAAAATGATTTGACGAAAAATATAAGAAGAGCCTATTTTTGCCGTTCGCCCAACAACAGATAAATACTTAATTAGTTAGAAATTTATAGTATTCATTAAAAATGTTGCAATATGACGTGACATTAGCAAAGCTAATTTCGCTGGCATCGCGACGGTCCGATGTAAGAATTAAAATTAAAGTGAAATCTAATTAATTCGAGAAGTTTGCACAATATTTTAATGAGATTTTATTTTTTATTTTATTATATAAATTTTGGCCTTTGACATATTTTATTAGAAATTTTCAATATACTTTCCTACAGGCAGTCCAAAAGTACAAATGTTAACTGTTTTTCAAATAAAACTGATTTTTAGTATTGATTATTGCCTGGCAGAGGAACCCTGTGTCAGTCAGTAGTGTTAATCCTAAAGGAAGCTGCAACCACCGCTGTTGTTTGGATCAATTATCGATTAAGTATCTAATAAGGTTAATTGTTCTGATCTAGTACTGTAACTTTGGTAAGAGTTACTTAAGCCACTTAGGTCCCAAGTAAAAGCTGATAAAACACGAAGCTATGGCATGACATCGTAACTAAGAGATGACTAAAGCTATCTATCTATAAGATTTCATAACGCGGCCGCGGACAGGTGGAGAAAGCGAGGAGTGTTTACTATTGTTGCGTAACACGTCGCTGGTGACTCTTGTGAGACGCGCGCGTACTGGTATTATGTATGTAAGAGCAGCTTCACGCTCTTTCCCGTATAGCAGATGTCTTTATATCAATGTGTCCAAACACTCCGTTCTCCATTTATAATCAGATTATGCTCCACTGAGACTCGATGGTCTCCGAGGAGTTTGCACTGACTATGCACTTATTAAGCTTTGTTTGTTTGTGTCTCTTAAAATTCAATGAATATTAAAATCATAATAGATATTTTTCTTATATCGCAAGTTTCTAAATCCATGCGTTACAACCTTAAAAATGTTATAAAATAGTGTTCTCTCTCGCCAAAAGATAATATTAAGTAATTATCTTTGGGAAGCGGTAATTTGTTAAAATCTCCTTACAGAGATGCTAACAATAAAAATAAGTTGTAACAAGCGTATAAGAGTTTCGAGATGAGAACGTACGGCTTAGTTAGTCAAAGCGCTTGGACGGTTATCAAAGAGATGCGGGTGCAAATCCTGCTACGTACAATTTTTAATACGTTTTCTAAGTAAGTAAATACATACAAATAACTACATTAAGTGTAAAAATTCCCTTGACTGGGAATAGAACTCACAACCGTTATGTTTACAGACAGACGCCGTGCCAATGCGCCACGACGAGCGGTCATTTAGTTGTACCTATCTGATATTTGTCTATTTTTCAGATTATAGCAATAAATTTTTATATGAATAAATTAAATAGTTCGCTAAATTGAAGGTCTGTTGTAAAAAGTAATGTAACGACATTAGGTTTAAAACGTTATTGTTTGTTTCTTAATAGATTTATTTCATCACGACTGTACCGAACAGATAACAAAAATCGGATAGCAAGTATGTATGTTTTTTATATATTACAAAAGTATTTGAATAAGCATTTTAGTCCTCACAGCAGGGCAGTTAAAATTTATCGACATAGAGAACACAGTAATATTAAGATAGTTTTAGTTTTTAGTAATTTTAGCTCAATCATCAAGATATTGCGTGTGGAGTGGCGGAAGTCAGCGATTCGTAACTTTTCCAGAGAGAAGAAATGAAAGTAACTAATTTCCCCGAGTGGGAATCGAACCAACAACCGTCACAGTTACACGTGGTGCCGCTGCGCGACGATGGCCTCTATAAAATATGTAATATATAAAAACTTACCATGATGTGATGCTCGCAGCAGACACCATAATGACTGACAACTGTCACCATGGCGTTACATTTATAATATTTAAGCGTTTGTGCTCATCGAGACGCGCATTGTCTTTAAGGAAAGTTTAGTGATGTCTAATTTAATATCGATGTTGTAATCAAAATCTAAATATAATTTATTTAATTAGGCCTTTGCACAAGCACTGAATCGTCAAGTTAGATAGAAATGTCAGTGGCGTCAGTACAGGAAGCTACCATCATCTCGGTCCTACTGAGAAGAGATGGCAAAAAAATTCAACAGTTGCCTTTTCCTTAGGTAACTAAGTATTACCTATACCTGTCCAGGATATGATGGACTCCCTTGAATCCCGTAGCCCCGGCCTGGCGGTTATGGGTTCGATTTCGGTTCGGTTCGGTTCTTTATTTATGGCGCTTCGAGCGTGCCAGTTGAGCACTATTCACTTCGCCAATGTCACGTTGTATGGAGAACACACAAAGGAGGTTGTACGGTAAAAAAGAGATTATATTACACGATAGGAGAATGCATGTCAAAAAGAGTCCAGTTAAAGTGTTGCCTTCACCTATAAAATAAAAAATCATAAAATAAATATATACATGAACATGAGTTAGTAGTAAATAGTATTTTACAAATATATTAATTTATAGTTTAATATTATTATATCTAATATATTTACATAAAAATTTACATAGAGGACTAAACACAAACATTAACAAACATTGAACACTAAGAGGACGGGGAACTTTATAAGGAAGAACATCATATAAGGGATGAATTAATTTAGGACAGGAAAGTTCGATTTCTAGTCGAGGACTTGAATTACTTAAATTCAAATCGATGTCTAAAGTTGTCAAATCATTGCCTAAAATTGGGCGGTGTGTAAGGAACGAAGTATCTTTACACTATCTTCCCTATTATATGCGGGACACAGAATGAAACAATACATCGATATAATACACCTGTTCTAGCTCTACAAAGAACAGTTTTCATCAAACACGAGCGAGCAGTGTGAGTGCGCGTAATTATCCCGCGTGGTGTTCAAGTACAATTGTTCATATAATAACCGTTACATTTTCTCGGGCAACTTCCTCTAGGAAATGCGAAAATCAAATCGGAATGTTTTGACAGTAGGTTACCTCTGCCTACTACGATTGCCTCTATGTGCGGGATACCTTACCACCTACATTAAATAAATTTATTTGACAAATGTGCCATCAGGAGCCAAAGAAAAACTTTTAATATTAAAATAAATATCTTTATTTATACCTTAAATAATAAACATATCGCTAATAATACTTGGAATGTTATGAATGTTGCCAGGGCGGGAAAATTAAAATAATTTATTACCCTGCTTATTCCCCGAATAGCCATCGAATTTACAACCATCGTATGTAAAATGTAAAGTGAGACACTGTCCGACTGCGCCACGGTGGCCACGGTGACCTCGTATAACGATATCTATAGCAATTTAAGAAATCCTTTCTAGTCCAGCTATTAGCATTGTCATCTATTTCATTTATGCTTGATTTTTTTTTCTTGTTCTCAAAGTAACAATTTGTTTTATACAAAACATACTTCACGATTATACTTTATGTACCACGAAATCTCTCCGTATCAGACCTTGTGCAGAGTCACTGACGTCGTAGTAGAGCATTTCCTCTCTCCGGCTGCTTATTACTGATGCGAAGTAGAATTTCACCACTGGAAATAAAAGTTGTTTAGAGCTTTGATCTGCCCTACTGGCTCACATTAAAAAAAAACATATGCTAACCTGCGACAGTACCATAAGCAGTGGCGGTGGTACTGATTTCACTGGTCTCATCATCTCCTGTGTACTGCAAGATGATGAGGACGGTGCCAAGCACAGAGAGTCCTAGGAGACATATACAAATAACCCAATTCGTGACCAGCCAAGGTAAAATTAAACGTGGTTTTTTCTGAAAAAAAAAATTTTTATAATGTTGTAGCAAACATATAATTTATATTATAAAGGTTTCATTATTGAATGACAGAATATAACGCACTTGCTTAAGTTAACAACTTAGAAATGGAGGTAAGTAGGAGTGTAGGGGACACTGTTCCGTCATTCAACACCCAATGTCTCAAAATTTTGGCTGTGTGTGGGAAACTTAGTGTCTATTAAACTAAAAAACAGAGACGGAATTAAATATTAGGTAACACTCTCCGGAGCTAGCTATATTTTTTATTCGTTTTCTTTTCCAAATTATACAAAATTGTATTAATAATCTTAGAAATAACGCCATGAGTTTAACGAAAATGAAAGTAATTCATTACGCCCAGGGAAATCAAACCCGCAACCGTGTACAATTATTAGAAATTATAATAAAATATTTTTTTACCCCAAAGACTCCATAAATGAGTAGACATTCAATAAGGATCTGGATCATTGTGATATTAGCGACTATGGCGTACACTATCTTCCTGGACTCGTTCAAGTACGGCATCAGTGCGGCCGTGCCGTATAACATCCCTATTACTACTGAAAATATCTGTAAAAAATTTAAAATTATTTAACAATTTGTTAAATGTAGATGTACCTATCTAAATTTTCAAGATAGATTAAAAAAATAACTGTCTTTTGAGGAAGTATATCGTCAAATGTTTTTAGGGTTGAGGCCTTGTCCACTATAGGAATCAGACCGCGCGTGCTTCTAGCCAAAAACGTGGAAGACAGACACACACACAGACATACACATTATCAGTTCCAAGTCAGGTCGAACAAGAAACATCTATGTATTTCTCATAAGATCGTGCTTTGCCTCGTTACAGTTATATTTACAGTCTCACACATGAGCATCTGCGCCACGACTAGCCTCTTCATAGACTTGGAGAAATAAAAGTTTCAATCTATGTAATTACAAATTAATATTAATTTTTATTCAGGTTATTGTATAAAGACGAAGATATTTGTTAAAGTGGATTATAGAGTGGAGTGTAAGGCACTTATAGTGGAAATTGATGATTTCGATGAAATATTAAATCCCAGATTTATGTTTTCTTATATTGTAGGTTCTATCTTTACTCTTAGAAACGATTGTTATTATTTTTTTTTTTCCTCACTCTGGTAGAGGAAGCACGTTGAGTTCCCCTACTCAGCACTCAATGTCTCAAAGATTCGGTGGAGAGTGGAGAAAGGAGTGTCTTGCCACTAGATTCTGCCTGCTTACCCGCATAGCAAGGCGGGAAAAAGCGTGAAACTGTATGAACTTTGAGTAAAAATATAAAGAAACACTTACCAAGCTCAAGATGGATATGACTTTAGAACCAACATCCAAACTGACGCAGAAACAACAACTCGACAATTGAAGACACATTTTAAATTTGTTACAATTAAAAATATAATTTATTCAAATAAATATATACTATTCTATTCAAGAAAATATTTTTTATTTAATAAATATTTATTTATAAGTTATTGTCATAAGAGATTACCGTGTTTAAAGAGATTACGACTGTTTTTCTTTATTGTTATAAGACAAATAGTAACTAATTGTGTTTAAGGAATGTTATTATCAGATAAGGCGTGTTATCAGAGAATAAAGGGACTTTACATTTAATGTTTTAATCGGAACATCGCTTTAGGGAAACGTTTATTATCTTCTTATAATCAATACAAGGCATGACGTCTCATTGTAAGCACGACATTTGTGGGTTCGAATCCCGCTTAGGGAAACGATTTTTTTTTCTCGCTCTTCTGAAAAAGTCATAAAGTGGCGATACTGTCGAAAATCGGGCGGAAAGTAGAAAACAGATTGTCCTTATACTAGCTACTACATAAAGACTACTACTATATACTACATACTCTGCCTATCCTGCTATGCATCGGCATAGAGAACCTTTTTTTAAGACACTGTGTTCCCCACATTCCGCCTGAATGAATTGGCAAGACCGCTGCGGAAATATAAGTATTTCATTCCCCCGATTAGGGATTGTACCCACTATCACAGCGTTACTTTCAGACGCTGGTACGCTGCCACAGAGCCACGGCACTCAATATTTTATTATTAAACATCAAGTTCCAAATCAGGACAATTGAGTGTATGATGTCATATGTACGAAGAAATATTACGTGTAAGTCTTATTGCACGAACAAAATTCCCAATCGATAAAATTATTATTGCAATTACTAAAACGATTTGTCATCTCTTTATAATAATGATGGACTAGAATTTAATGGATATAATCAAAACATTATCTAATTAATTGGTAGATTAAATCACAACACCTATCTACGGTTTTAAAGTATACTCGAGCACACGCCTCTTTCGCACAAATAAATTGTAAGCGCGCGTATAAATTTTCGACGTAGCGTGATGATGACGTGATGATGNTAATTGCAATTACTAAAGCGATTTGTCATCTCTTTATAATAATGATGGACTAGAGTTTAATGGATATAATCAAAACATTATCTAATTAATTGGTAGATTAAATCACAACACCTATCTACGGTTTTAAAGTATACTCGAGCACACGCCTCTTTCGCACAAATAAATTGTAAGCGCGCGTATAAAATTTCGACGTAGCGTGATGATGACGTAAACCTAAAAATGTAACCTAAATATCTACGATTTCATTATTTTTTACTTACCTTGCGCATTTAGTATGGAAAGCAGAGAGAACCCGGTGTTAACACACCCCGTTTTTCTAAGTGCCAAATCATTTTCCTAGACAGTTCGGAGCTACACGAAGCACTTGCACTTCTCATTGACCTACATAATATTGGAATTGGTACGGAACCATCAGTGTGAGATTCTAATTCACACTTGACTGGTTTTTGCATAATTATTCTTTAAATTGTTTTCATAATTTAAAATTGATAATAATTATAAAAATGCAATTAATAATTAATGTAATAATACAATCTAAGAATATTTATAATGTAATTATTTTGTTAATATTATTTATAAGTGTATGTATCAAAAGTAATGGTTGTTTAATTATTTTTAACTTGATAATTCTATATAGGTAATTTTCTAGACGAGTTCTATGTTAGCCATTGTATCGTCCTTGTTTAATTTCTTAGCAAACTTGGTAGATTGTGTTTAAAGTTTAATTTACAACAGGTGTACTTCGACTAGTTTTGAATTTTGATTAAAAATAGCTAAATATATATTTATTATTATTATTATTTTATTTTAAAATTATGTTTGTACCTTAATATTTCTTCCACGTAAGTCTAAATGATTCCAAAACTATCTCTATATCTGATTGAAGAAGTTTTTCTCGAGAAAGGCTTTTTGTTAAGAACTGATGAAAAAACAGCTTTATGTATTTTCCCGGAAAGTAGGATAGGCAGAGGGTGAAGAGCGGAGATTGCGAGTTGAGAGGCAGAATTTAACATCGCGCTCTCATTGGGCACTACAACGAGGAAATGAAAACAAAAGATACAGTCGAATTGATAACCTCCTTTCCTTACAGAAGTCGGTTAAAAATAATTCCTTCTCTTGAGTGGAAATCGAACCCACAATCGTAGTCAGACACTGCCTTTGATAAACAATTAAGACGTTCCTTACCTCCATTCAATAAGTCTCTCGACGTCATTTAAAGAGAAGAAAGCGGAAAATATATCACCAAATTACGCAAGGATAAGAAATAGCTTCAATATGTTTTCTAAATTCACATTCACATTCACAGGTCACATCAAGGCCAAGTATAAAATATCGTTATCAGTAGATTAGTCAGATCAAAACTTACTGTTTGATAACAGAAACACTCGCAAAGCTAACGCAGCTACAAACACCTCTATGAATATGAACTGAAACAGTGATAAAGGAAATTTCAATAGAACTGGACGTCGTTGGAAATATGCTTTGTTTTATATTCATTTTAGTTTAGCTGTTCAATTTTTGTTATTTTTTTTAAATATGGGTGTGCCCATGGTGAAAAGTTGTTGTTGCTGCGCGTCTCTCCACACTGGGACCTTGGTCATAGGGTATTTATACACGGTAAGTGTTTTTTTATTATCTGTGACATACGATTTTATAGTTTTGTTTGTTCTATTGAGAGAGTTTTTGTGTTAATATTACAAATTGTTGTTATTTTTTAAAAAATGCTTTGATTTTGACTTGGTTCTCCTGGAACTGTCAATATTGTGTGGTGGACTGGTTCCCCTGCTACGTGCGTGTTGTGCTTATTCAGGCATTTGACAATCGTACCCTGATGAAATGAACAATTCAGATATTTTCTAAATTAGTTGCTTTTACCCCTGAAAATGAAAGACCAGAGAGTTCCTCAATGTAAGATTTCATAGATTTTTTACGTTAAGATGCAATTACAATTTTTTACCAAAAAATACTAATATATACTTACTTGTATAAACAAGGACATAAAGAGAGTAAAATAATATGTTTTAATTTAATATTACCGAAACACAACGTTGCACATTAATATAGCATTTTAAAATAGTAAGTAAATTAATATTTAATAGCTATTTTACTATTAATAAATGTTTTCTTATGTCATCTCTCTTCCGTACCGCGTGCGAGGACTGTGACGTCACAACCTTGAAAGCAATGTTTGTTTATATGACGAGTGACGACCCGACGAATGATGCTCGACTATTATAAGATTATATTACTAGTATTATAGAGACTAAGGCCCGTGCTTATAACCCTCTCTCAAGATCGATCTTAGTATTGAGAGCGATTTATAAATACGGGCCTGAGAAACGGTCATTAATGATGAACTCGGAATGTAAGCGCGACTGTTATGGGTTCGATTTGCTGACGATGGAATTAGCCGCCACTAAACATACACGCTCTGGCAATGTCTTGAGTAATGTGAGTGTGCTCTCTGAATGCTCTGAATGGAGATTCTTAACAGTAGGTTCTTCCAGTTATATCTTGGCTTACGCGGAATATAGCGTGAATTAAAATAAAATATATTTTTAATTAGATAGTTAGAATTTTTAACTTAGATATATTACTAAATATGATCATTCCCTATTTGAGGTACCGAGGCTGGCTGTAAACACGACGATTGTGAGCTTCATTCGATTTGATTTGAAAAAATGAGTTATTGTCACCCTGGGCGCAATGGTGTAAGTGTAGCGCAACGGGTTTGATCCCCACTCGAGAAAATTAATTATTATTTATTAATATTTTAATTTCTTTGATCCGGCGTTGAGTTCTGCATCTCAACACGCAATGGTTCGAAAAATTCAGAAAAAATCAGTCCTACTACTATATACAGTGTGAAGCCAAATTATTTTTATTTCACCGCTCTAGGAAGTGGGAATCAAACTCATAGTTGGGCGGACTATACCTACAATATTCGAGATCACTGCACATAAACATGCTTTCATCATATTGTTACATCGTCTCACATTGCCTCTACTCAGTAGCTGTTGTGCTGTTGATATGTTACTGAGAATAAGGAACAGTTATAATATAACATTGGATAAGAATTATGCTGAATCAAAATATATTTAATCGTGTGAACGCCTTACTTATACCTAGTTGCATATTTATTTAATATTTTGAAAGTGTTATTCCACAGTTACAAAAGAAAAATACTTATTAAGAAAACGTATAAAAAAGAAACACATAAATATCAACATTTTTCGAGTATTAATAATTTAACAATCTATTGTCCAAAAATAATTTAAAAACTGACCTCTATAGAATAGAATAGAAAAAACTTTATTGCACACAAAAATACATATAAAAGAGAAAGAAACAATATATTTTTATAAAATGTATGCAAAGGCGGCCTTATTGCTTCAAGCAATCTCTTCCAGGCAACCCTTGTAAAATAAAGGACTAAAAAATAAAGAAGTGGGAATAACGTTATAGTGCACAATTAGATTAAATAAAATACAGTAATAAACTAATAATGAATATACACACATACATATATATATATATATACATATTTACATAATAATTCGATCTCGAAAATTGAAAAAAATCGGACCAAGAAATATATAGTCCTAAAAGGAGATACAAATAATTGGAGATGACGTACTCTACTCTATCACCAGTTTTATATTTCAGAGGCAATGAAACAGGACACCACTGCGGCATAATTGTTGGCACTACAATTGTTTTTTAACGAAAACTTCTACACATATTATAGTTGTTCGTTACTTTGCTTTAAGTAGATGGTTCACTCTATAACTATATAAGTCCAGCAATTTCGTTGCGGAGCATTTAGACGGGAGCTCTCAGTACTCTCCCACATATTTGCAAACAAAGTTGCGACTATCAGGACAATATTTTAAATATACCTAGTTTAAAACTATTTCCAGTTTTGGTCGCTAATCGAGTTAGCGGGCTACACTCTGCTGGTGACGCTGACGCCGCTGGGCGCCAACGGCGCTGTGTCCGCTCACAGGTACATCCTGTACGTAGCTGCTGCTGTCGTCAGTGGGATTACTTTATTATGCTCTATTCTACTTATTGTTGCTGCTTATAAGGTTGGTATTCTTTTTTTTTTGTGGTTTTTCTTAACTTATATTTGTAGTGGCTGTCGATTTTCTCATGGATATTATTGTCAGAAATGAACCTAATCACGGGTCCACACACATTGGGTGGTCCACTACTTTCAAACAAAAATAGAATAATGAAAATCGGTTCATCCAGTCAAAAGTTCTGAGGTAACAAACATAAAAAAATACATTAATTGAACGTAGTGTAATATAGTTGATTGCAACTCGCGCCTCTTGGAAACCGTGCAAATATGTGGAATAACACTTTAAGATTATTAAAAACATCGTGGCCAGTCGTGGCGCAGGGACACAAAGCGTGACTGTCGACACGACATTTGTTCGCTCTCGTGTGAAGGCAAAATGCGGCGTTGAGGTCCGTCATTCAACACGCAATACCTCCACAATTCAGCTGAAAGCTCACTTCTTAACACTAGTTTCCCTCTGGCTACTTTGCTGTGTGTAAAATATTTCACCATTCATTTCAGAAACTACCCTTCCTAACGCTACCATGGACGATAGTAACGGGCATGTTGACCGCCGTCTTCTTCGTACTGTGTCTGACTGGCATTAGCCTCATCCTGCAGGACACGGGAGACACGTTGGTGGTAGAAATTGTAGTGGTCATCGTGCATCTTACTAGGGCTTGTAAGTGGATCAATATTTTTAAATAAATGTACAAGTACCTACGCTAGGCGAGGGTGACGTTCTATGGTTTTTTATATATATGTTATCATATACACGTATGTACGCGCTACGAGCGGGCTTCGGAAATGCTTATCTGTAGGCTGTAATGGGTGAACTGTTGAGTATGGTGGTCAAATACAATGGTCGCTTGTTAAAACATATTTTATTTAATAACAACAATATTTTTTAATTTACAGGCATATCAGTATACTGTATAGTCGTAGTCCATAGTCGACATAAAGAAATAATGTACGAAGACGACGAAAGGAGGTTCCACAACTCCGCCAAGCTCTACCAACCAGTGTGGTTGCAAGATCACGCTGTATAACTGAAAAGTTAGAGGAAATCTTTATATTTAATAGTTTCCCACTTATATCAGGGTAGCGAAGACAACCTATTTTAACGACACTACGGTCTCAGATTTTCGTTTATCTAGAGACATTGTAACCGTCGTAGGGAACTAGAACATATTTTCCATGTATGTACAGACACCTACCTGTTTAGATTTATTATAAGTATTATTTTGTCAAGTAGCAATCGCACCCACGACCTATCTCGCAGCTCGTTTGTGTCTTTGGGGCATTTTTATACAAAATNGTGGTTGCAAGATCACGCTGTATAACTGAAAAGTTAGAGGAAATCTTTATATTTAATAGTTTCCCACTTATATCAGGGTAGCGAAGACAACCTATTTTAACGACACTACGGTCTCAGATTTTCGTTTATCTAGAGACATTGTAACCGTCGTAGGGAACTAGAACATATTTTCCATGTATGTACAGACACCTACCTGTTTAGATTTATTATAAGTATTATTTTGTCAAGTAGCAATCGCACCCACGACCTATCTCGCAGCTCGTTTGTGTCTTTGGGGCATTTTTATATTTACTCAAAATAATATAGATTAAGGTTTTCATTTTAGACATATGTTTTTTAATTTGATTGTAATTTAAATTTACACGAAGACTAAGTCACTAATATTCTTTATTTTTATAAAATTATGATATAGAAAGAACATAGTATAAAAATGTACCCTAGTTACGTAAGCCCCTGTGGCCTAATGGATAAGGCATCGGCCTCCTAAGCCGGGGATTGTGGGTTCGAGTCCCACCAGGGGTAGTTTTTACTTATGAAGCTCGTTTTTAATTTCTATTATTTTAAAATTATTATATATATTTTTTTCTTTATTTATTATTTAAACATGTTTTCAATATTTAAATTACTATAACATTAGTATTACAATGTTTTTTTATATGTGGTATACCATTCACTATTTATAGTTTATATTTTTGTTTATGGTACATAAAAAATTATACAAAGAAGTTAGATTTTTTTGGTTATTTGTAAAGAGTATCTGTGATAAAATATAAAGTATTTTAATTTTTAAGAAAATATAATTCTGTGATGTAATTATTACATTTTTTGTACGTAAATTGGTTATAGAAATTAATATAAAACGGAGGTAAAAATATTTTTTATTGTTTAATTCAAATTTCAATACATAGTATAAATTTGCTACATAAATTTTGTAAACAGAAACGAAAAACTCTATAAAAATGAAAATTAATAATTAAATAGATATTATAAGAACTTAAGTTTTGTTATTTGTTGTTAATTTTATACCAGTGAAGTGAAACCAATGATAATACATATATTGTTGTAATAAATATTTTTAAATAATAAAATGTGTTTTATTACATTACCTACTAGCTTTATTCTTGTCCCATTGTATATTAATTAATAAAATTTGTGTTCTGTAATAATTTATATACATAATTTTCAAATATTAAATATAATAGATTTGAATATTTCTTAACTTTTTCACTGTAGCATTTCTCGCTTCGTTTTCTCAGACTATGTACGTAACTCTCATAAAGCGTGAAGCTAATTTATTATTCAAGCGGAATATTACAGATATGTTTTCTGTTTCAACATTATCTTGTGTATTCTACGATATTTTTTAATATTACACAATTCGAAAATACAATTAAAACAGAATTAAGCAATAAAAATTGAAGCAGACAATTAATTATGGGAAAAGTATTCTGCATAAGATGAAACGTTATGTCGCGTCTGTCAAGCGATCTATTCTATTGCTATCTCTGTCTTTTTGTATAGACAATATCTTTTATACTGTTCCTTTATTCATTAAAATTTGAAATTTAATTCGAGCGAAAACTTCTAAATCAACATTGATTTTGTTCCAAAGAAAATATTAGTTTTCTCTCAGATAGCGGCTTTGATTCAATCACTAAAATATATTTATCATCACTTAGACAAGACTTCAGTGCATAGATTGAATTTGATATAAATTTTATATAGTGCGTATTGTATTGTGTTAAAATAAGAAGTAAATAAATAAAAAAGAAGTAATTAGAGAGTACACCAGTAAAGGTACATATTTTGCAATAATTATTAATTAATATACTTGCTTATATTTTCTAAGTTAATCTAATAGGATATTAATTTTATTGTAAACGTCGCATATTGTTATTCTTGTTTCGTCTGTAGAATTTATAATGTAAAAACTTTAGAATATAAAAACATATTTTATGCATGTAGTAGATTTGGTTATATTATAATATTAATGTTAGGACATTAAATAGCTTAAGAATATCATTTTGTTATCATAAATAAACTAGTTTATCTTATATAAATGATGAGAAAACCAATTACAAATGATAACTCTAGGAGAATCTAGATGATTTTCTATTCTATAGTAATGTGGCCCGTATTACTTGAATTTGTTAAGAAAGAAAAAATAAATATGTATCTATATTTAGTTTATACTAGCTTCTTCCTGGAATTTCGTAACTATTGTCAAATGGGATTATCTACTTGTGTATGACATATGAAGCTGACAATTAGAGTGCTGGAGGTAACTTCAACCTCAGGTACAGTAAATAACATTACAACAATTATCTTTCTTGATAGATGGTCTATCCAATACAAATAATTATTTTTTGATTGAAACAATACAAATGAGATTAGCACATACAATCAAACAAACTTTTTGGCATTATAATATAAGTATACATTAGCTATGGAAAAAGAATTGTATGAACTATTTATACCATCAGATGTACAACATGCCAATATAGTCATTTGGTTGAATGTATTGGCAAATTCTTTTTGTATTGATTGTCCTTTTATAGAGCAAGGCCACAGGCATCACACTTATCATACGACACATGACAAATTCTACATTAAATTATCAGTCAAACCCACAGCTCATTCAAATTTCAAATACAATTCAAAATATTCATCAAAGTACTCAAAGTACTGTTGACTGTTCTTATCACCAGCTCGCAGAAGACAGTATTCAGGAGAACAGCTGGTAACAAATTTAACAGTTGCTCTATATTTACTTTTTTTCAGCTTTACTCTAACTATAATGTTGTATTTGAGGTTTGCGGGTGAAATTGTAAGAAGCTAGTATGTTATATATGCTTTTAATATTTTATTAATATTTCTATTACTTTCTTTACATCTAGTCTAGTAGAGAAATATATTGAAAGATTACTCCATGTCTGCAGCACTGACCGAAGAAAACAATTTTCATTGAAAGCGTAATTTAAATTCATAAATTGACATATAAAATATAAGCTTTTCTATATGGGAACAGAACTAATAAATATGAAACATCATGTAGGTATAGCCCTACTGTGCCATGATGGGCTGTTGAAAGAAATAAACCAATATAAAAAATATTTTAGACCAACTAAGAACTACAAATGGAAGTGTATGTCTATTTATAAATAAGGACAAGGTTTTCTTTTTTAGTCTTTAATCTCAATGTAGTGTGAACATGTTGATCCAATTTTTATTGTTATTTCTGTAGTTTGTAGTATTGTGATTCTTGTACAGGAATAGCCATCTCTCTTATTACATATCTAAAGGAGAAATAATTTAGATACCAGAATTCCTTTAAAAAGGGGTTGAAATATTTTGCTCTTAATAATTTTTGATTTTGTAAAGAGACTGAGGCCAGTCGTGGCGCAGGGGCACACGCGTGCGTCTGTATACACGACCAGTTTCGCAAAAGAAAAGCACGGCGGTGGGTTCGTCCCCAGAGTTCGGAGGAAAGAGGGGAACAGAAGTGTCTTGAATGGAAACGGAGTGTCTTGGTTCCCAGGTTCGATCTTGATCGCGAAGATTAACCTAGTTACATTTTTTTTATTCATTTCAAATGCCCCAAAAACATATTAAAATATACCTATAGGAAACATTTTCACTTTTTGTACAGCCGTACGTATAATATAAATCATTACAAGACCTTGAGAGGTCATTGCTGAGTGTATGCCTGGTTTAAGGTTCATTGTTTCTGTAGAGATGTATTTCCTTCTTAGCTTCTTACATTATGTCGCATAGCAGTATAGACAGTGAGAATTTACCATCAAAGTTCTCCGTGTTGAGTGGCGGAACTTAACACCACGATTTGTCTTAGAAAATGGAAATGAGATATTGCATATGTTTAAGGAACTATTTTCGTTTTTTAAGAAGTAGTATTACGTTTTTTAACGAGAGTAGAGAATATATTTCTTATGTCAGGATTATAAACTTATCTCTTATGATAAGGAAATAAAGTAAAGATGAGGAAAAACCTCATAACCTTATAAAAGTACATAAGCGTAAAATTTTATAAGTCTCCCAACGCGCAGTAAGACCCGAATTTATAAACCGCTCTCAACTCTGAGGAATTGATCTTAATCGTAAGATCGATCTTGAGCTGCCATTTTAGTTCATATATAATGATTATTAATATTTATTTACGTTCATATTTCCATTTCGTCGTTCTGGTGTCGAGGCAAAGCGCGGCGTTGAGTTCTTCCACTCAACTCGCAATGCCTCCAGAATTCGGCAGAAAGTGGAGAACGGAGTATCTTAACACTACGTTCCTTCTGCATGATGTGTGCGGGATACAGCGTGAAGCTAAAAAAATAAATAAATATAATTATTAATCTATGAATGTAATTACTCATCAAAGCATCTCAAGATCGATCTTAGAATTGAGAGCGGTTGTCAAATATGGATCTTAATCGCCTTAATGCGTCGTTGAGTTTATGAAAATATAGAAAATTATGTTACTTAATGGAACTATAAAAAATCTACCAACTTTGTAAACTATGAAGTACGCATAAATATTGAAAATATTCGTCGAAAATATGAATATTAATTCGAATTAAATCTTAAATAATGTTTTATAAATAAAGTTTTCAATTTGTACCGTATTTACCTTAAAAACCAGTACGTCCACTATTATAGGTTGCTGTTTCAATAGTTAGGTATTTCCATGCGTTATTATTAATTGTGTGCACGATGCAGACGGACGTTCGCAACTTTTGTATTGAGTGAGTTGATTTTCCTACTAAGTATATACTGTGTGTTTGTGAGTTACAGGTCGTGCTGGACCTAAGTAACAAAATCTAAGAATCCGAATTATGGTCTCTACTTATATGTAGATTAGATGACAATAGAATATTGTGGTACCATCGAGCTGGTCTGATGATGGAATTGGAAGGTAGCCGATGGAATCTTCGACTGCCTACTAATAAACATATCGAGTTTGTGCTCGTTTCATACGTCTAATTGTGTTCTGGTGGAAAAAAAACGTGTTTGTCATTTTTAAACTATTAATTTATTTAATTCATAACTTTCAGCTTTACTGTACGGGATCTCGCATAAGGCAGGGTAGGCAGCGAGAACATGGTGTTTTTTTTTAAATATTTATTTCAACTAAACACTACAGACACGTGGTCCGTACTTTTTTTTTAAGAGCATAGTGTTTAGTATATAGTGTTAGCTTTTCCCCTAATTTTATATTTATTTTTTTGCGAGTGGGAACCACCTCACCTCAAAACGGTCGCTTTTACAACAGTGCTACTGCGCTATAAAAGTCTTTGATTGTTTCCATTGTGTATTAAACTTAATGAAATAAAGAGATAATTCCTCTACGTTATACGTAATATTTTTTAGCTTCTACAGCTTTACATCAAAGTAAAATGAAAATATTAAATATTTAATTTGTTCGAGTGGGAATCGAACTCACAACATGTCGCGTTTACAGTCACACTTGAGCCCCAGCGCCGACTGACCTCAAATAATAAGTACTTAATTGATATTTAATCGCTTTAATGATAAGGCCGCCGATGCACACTTGTCTGTTTGTAAATTAATGTCCCGTATTGTATTTTTTTTTCATATATGCGCAACAAAGTATTAGTATTATTGTAATTTATTTTAATATGTTTTCGTAGACTTTTTTTGCTTCACCTGTATTCTGCAAGTAGCAGGGTAGGCAGAGAGAATCTGGAGGGAATCAGGGTAAAGATACTTCTGTTTGTGTTGCTTCTTCTGTTCCCTAGTTTCAGCTGAAGGCATTGCGCGAGAGTCGCTTATGTCCATTTGTCTTTTGTTACCGGAGGGAGAAAATGAAAATATTCAATATTTCATTTCATCGAGTGGCAATCGAACCTACAACCTGTCGCGCGTACAATCGCACGCTCGTGCCTCTGCGCCACGATTGTCCTGGAATTAAAAATATTATTTATTATTTCCAGGGAAAAAAGGCCGAAACACACGAAGATGGGCATTCCGCACATAACGTCCTTCTGCTGGTGTTTAGGGCTGGAGTCGGGCACTAAACTCATCGCGTACTTGCATTTGGTAAGATATTTTAAAATATTTTCTCTTCATTCTCCGTATTGCTTGAATCCACGTCTACAGCGTTCAAAAAAGCTGTACCTACTAACCTCTTTAAAGATATTGGTGGCTAAATTGCCGGGACAGCTATTGTCTTATTAAAATTGTTCACTGAATATTATCAATGTAGGTACATATGTTATGTATGTTTGTTCCACTTTCACGAAAGTAAACTACGTAAATAAACTACTGATAGAATTTAGATGGTGATGAACTGTCTAATGATATCTAAATACATAATTGTTTTTTTGGAACTTCACACTGTATCTCGTACATCTATGGGAACCTAATGTTAAGACTTCTTCACTTCCCGCCGAATTCTGGAGGCATTGCGTGTTGAGTGTCGTAACTTAACGCCTCGTTACCACAGAGAAGATATGAAAATATTAAAAATTTTATTCCCCGAGTGGGAAGTGAATCCTCAATCATAATGTTCACACTTCGACCCTTGTGCCTCTGCATCATGACGGCCTTGTATTGTATCGACGGTCTCTGAAAAATAAATAGGCTAAAATTGATGTACAGATTAAATTAATAAGGCCGAAACCACCGGCTAGTCGATAATACTATACTATAAAACATATTTCCAATTTCCAGCTAGTGTCCCTGTCTCTAATGATACTCTCATCTCTCTTCGCGGAGTCTCTCCGTCCCAGCGTGGGCACGGTGGAGGACGCGGAGGACCAGCTGTACTCTACGTGGTACAAAATATCCACCTCGGTGGCCGTGTTCACAGTTGTGCACGTTTTGCTTGCTGTTACATTGATCTATGCTGTGCATAAGGTCAGAGTATATTCATTGTAATAAAAAACATTTATTTAGATTTTAAGTGCTTCTTTCAGTTTTAGTTGTGTTTCAAATATAGTAGGGTGCGCAGATATAATAAATGCTAAGATACTACGTTCTTCAATTCTCTAATTTCGAGACGACTGCGGGAAAATAAAAAATATGAGCATAAGTGAGTAAATTTTTTCATTGCGTTCTTCAGTGGGAGAATAGTGAACCCACACGTACTGTGTAATGTGAGCCTTCATAAAACACTCGGTCATATGCCAGCTAGTGCTAGTGATAGTAATGTTGTTTGCTGTAAGAATATATTGTACAGTACAAACTACTAGGATATCAGACGACAAGTGCCAAGTTAAAATATTTTCTTACATTGATAGGAACAAGTGAATTAAAACTACCTTCTGAATTGATGGTACCTTTATGTTTATTGGATAATCCAAATGCTACCAAAAATGTATTTAGTTAAATATTTTTTTTATTTTTGCTTTATTTCTGCTGTCTCTCGCATATGTATTTCGCATACAGCAGACAAGGCAAAAGGAACCTAATGTTAAGAATGCCTTATTTAATATTTCCTCGCTCTGGTAACGCGACAAAGCGCGGATTTGAGTTGCGCCACTTTACAAGCAATGCCTCAATAATTCGGCAGTAAGTGGTGGAAAACTCTGCCTACTACTAGCGTGAAGCTAAAAAAGTTAATATAAGGTTATGATTATTAAAATGCTTACTTCATATATTTCAGAGGAGTGTCACAGCTCTCCGCGTGTGGGTGTGGGTAATGATAGTGTTGTATTTCGCGTCACTGGCCTACGTAGTGTTTTCTATGACGTTTGGGTTCACTACTACCGGATCTCATATATTTTTGGCATTTTTGGAAGGGATATTGTTTTTTGGTAAGTTTTTCAAGCATAATTAGTCTTTAGTCATAGTTTCAAGAATCTTAGATTAGAATCCAAGTTTTTTGATGATAACAAATAATTCTGGTCAACTTTTTGTATGAAACTTTGCCATATACAAATTATTTAAGAGAATGTTTTTTTAGCACAAATTAAGGTAGGTAGAAGGAAACTGGTGTTCAGTTCTATTTAAACACTTCCGTTCACTACTTTCTGCCGAATTCTGGAGGTATTATACGCCACCACCGGTCTCTGTATCTGTATTTAATGTTTGTAATATATATTTTCAGGTATTCTCGCCTATTGTATTCTATGCGTAAATAGCTACTATCTAATGCTAAAAAGCGCAGAAGACATGGAAACACCTTACAAAACTGACTATTAGACTTACATTTGTATTAATGTCTAAAAATACCATGTTTTTTTGTAAAAATCAAGTCTGAAATAATAAAAATTTTGAAAATAATGATAGAACATTCTGTATAAGAAGAATAATAAAATGATATTTACAATAAGAAATAAAAACGACGGTACATTTTGACAATTAAGACAAAAAACTCGGTAATTATAAGAAAAACGTGCTTTTATTATAATAGGCTTCTAGTGTGTGCTTAAATATATAATTATAAAAACTCAAATATGTAATTATAAGTAAAGTGTGCCATTTTCTATATTAGAGACTTTATTATTTTATTTTTAATATGGTAAATATTTTACTTTAACATGATTAAAGAAAACAGGTTAAACATATTATGTTTATTTAATGATTTTTACTTTTTTATATTTTTCTTTATAATGATATTTATATGATTTAATAAAATAAATTATTAAAAAGAAACAGATTACTTATAAAAAAAACATATATCATATTTTAATGTTTTTTTTTATAATGAGTAAAACAAACACAAGAAAGTTAAAACATGTTATGATTATAATGTCATGTCATCAATGTCAGTAATTTATAAAAAATTATACTAAAAGGCTTTCGGTGTCAAATATTTAATGCAACTTTGTATACTATGAAATAATGGCCAAATAGTAAAATTTACTGTATTGTATTTAGATTGTAAGTATAAGTGTTTTTTAAATATTGTGTTATAAATTGTAATGTATATATTGTTTTGTTTTATACAAAAATAATTGATATTAATCGAAGTCTCGATATTTTTTGTCGTAATAATGATAGAAAAATCGCTCTCAAGTCTTGCCATTGATTCATAGATATATAATTTATGAATGAAAACGGCATCTCAATATCTCAGACTTGAGAGCGATTTATAAATACAGACCTCACTTTGAGAAAATTTTAATAAGAATGCTATTACTTGTATATTATAAACTATTATAATTTAAACAAAGTTTGTACCTGCATTATTTGTTTCCTATAGTACAAACAAATAGTACAGATAAAGAATTATAAATATATTATTATATAATAAAATAAAAATAAATATATACTTACAGTAAATAAAATAATGACGCAAAAGACCGTGCAAAGTGGAGGAGGTTGAGTAGGAGGGCAGATCCTGGCAATAGCCGGGATTAATGCCAGGAGGAAGAGTAAATAAAATAATGATAATTATGACAATGATAATAATGATCTGCCTTATATACTATATTGCCTTCAATTCCAACTGCCTTAAATAGTAACAGTAAGATTTATTTTGACAAATTACTGTACAAATGAAGAAATCGTGTCATAATAATGTGCAAAATTACTGTTATATAAATGTATAATGCCATAATATAAGATGGCGGCGGTGATTTACTAAAAAGAGAATGGTTATTGACATTTACTTTATGTTTTTTATTTCTTAAAAGTTTTCAAACTTAATTAAGTTAAAGCGAAGTAATAATTATTAATAAAAATGACGGCTAATTAACAAATGGGAAGCTTCTGTCATTGAAAAAATGCTTAAGACGAATTAAATGTTTTATTTTTAAAAATTCTTATGATATTGATGCTTATGATTCTTAACATAATATGTATTTTTATCAAAATATTGTTACCATTGCTCAAAAATACTACAGCACAAATGAGGTACAGCCAAATAATAGATTATATATAAATGCTATGTTTGATCGTCGTCATTCGTCTATGATACAGTAAATACGACAAGTCATGGCCTAATGAAAATGGAACGATGAAACGCATACTTATGTATTGAAAATTATATAAGTAAAGCATATATAAGTTTTGTAAATGTTCATTCCTTATACAAATCTCAAATCTGTTTATATTTTTTATAATACACATTAGAATAATTGAAGGCTTTAGTTTAATATAATATTTTTTTGTTTAATTTATTTCTATTTTTATTATAAATATTGTAGAATAATTAAAAATTCATTCAAGTTTGATAATACATTTTATAACAGTTAAAAATGTAACAGATACGCAATCTAATCCATCCTTCCATATAAATAAAAAATATTTGTATTTTCATAATATTAATATACAAATCTTGATTGTTTGAAAATTTTACGAAAATTAATGAAATTAAAATAAAATATGATTTAAAGAAGTCTAAGCCTGATTAAAAACTTTTAATAAATATAAGCCTTATGTTAAAAGTGTTCACAAAGTTAATAACTGTTAAATATTATAAAATCTTTAATGAAATGAATATATTGCTTTTTGCTTAAAAACATGATCTTTTAATAAAATATTTTTATAAGCTTCAACTGTACTTACATAGCTATACGTTATGTAATAAAATATTTTATTAAATAGTTGTTCATTATGATAAAAGTAAATATATGTATATTAACGCCATCAAATTAGTATTGTAAGATTAGTAAAATAAAATACACAGCATGGCAAGTGGAGAGGACCTAGTGTCAAGAAATTCCGTTCTCCACTTTTCGTTTAATATACTTAGAGATTGTGTGTTCAGTGGCGGTGATACCCATTCCCTGAGTGGGAATTGATCCTAGAACTATTACGATTACAAGGAGTATTTATTACAGATTTATTGTTTACAAGTATTGTTATATTTATAATTAAGAGCTTTTATAACTTATGGTGCAAATAATTTCACACAAAGCCTCATTGTTTCCTATAATTATACATAAAAAGTATACAAACTATATTGCTCATTTGGTCCAACAATGACCTAATTGCACTCTTTTTCAAAGTTAATTATGGCATTGTATGCGTAAACATACACTACAAAAGGTGTAAATATGTCATTGTTGCACCAACCGAGCGCCATATTGATGTTATAAAATATAGCTTATATAATGTGTATTGTGAATTGTTCTCGTGCTATTTACATGTTGATGTTGAAATTGTGTTTTATTTAATATTTATTCAATCATTTTAATGTACCTCTGATGACTAACAATAATATTGAATACATTGAATAATAATAATAATAATAATTAAGCCCTTTATTCACAACCACATATTTACACTTTAGTTTTGATGTTAGTCTTATATTAATGTTAGTATGAAAGACTTAATGTTCCTAATGCTAGTGTTAGTGCTTTTAGTTATCTAATTGTTGGATGTGAACCCCTGTTTGGGTGAAGGTCTCCTCCATCCTCTTCCATTCCTCTCTATTTTTTGCCGCAGATGTCCAATTTAATCCCGCAATGTCTATAATGTCATCAGCCCACCGCCTTGTTGGCCTGCCTACCTTTCTCCTTCCTATAGGATCTTTCCAGCTTGTAGCTTGTATGGTCCACCGTTTGTCAGAGTAGCGTGATATGTGACCTGCCCATTGCCACTTAAACTTTAGGGCTTGAGATAACGCGTCCGTTAGCTCAGTAAACATTGAATAGAATTCTAAATATTTATTCGGAATTCTATTGAATAAATTTTATTATAATACGCTAGGTTAAGCGTATTGTACTCAAGTGTAGTTTATATAAAAATAACTTCATGCTTTTTCAAATGAACTCAAGGGAATGAAAATATTAAATATTTCATTTCGTCTATTGGGAATCGAACCCATAATCTCTAGTGTTTACAGTCGCACGCTTCTGCTTCTAAACCTCTACTGGCCTAGAAATAAAAAAATATAAAATAAAAAGTTATTGTACGTAAACATTCTTTGAAAAAATTACGTAATCATTTATATTCATTCTACTTACTGCGTGTATTTTGTTCTAAAGTCTGAATTTAGATCCTGTACTACTCAATTTTTTAGACGATGTTTAATTAATTTATATTCGAATTTATACCGCCTTTCTAGAGAGTTATAAATATTGTACAAGCGCGGTGTTGAGTTCCGCCACTCCCAGGTTCACTCTGCCTACTTTGTTTTATGCGGGATACGGCGTGAAGCTTTAAGATCAAGATTATCCGCCGATCCAGCATTTTGGGCGCTATGGCGTACAGCCCTAATTGTCTTATGAAGTCGCACTTTTTTTGTCTTCATAGAGAGTTTATTAACGGGAAATAGAATGTTTTAATACTGTTTCCTCTGTTTACTCTACATATGCGGGATGGGCATGATGCTAAAAACAATTAGAAAACCAAAATCCATATAATCTAGGGGTTATAATAAAAACACAAAATAAATTTTACATAGTTTATTCATCGAAATAATTGCGTTTAACGATGAAGTCACGTCCATTTCGTTTTCAATAAATATATTACAATTCTATTTATTATTATTAATTAAAATCGATTACGCTATATTATATTGGTCTTAAATATACTATTCAACAGTTTTTTTACGCGAATTTACAAAATTATTGGTAAATATTGGTGGATTCTTTTATGTACTTAGGTGACAAATATCTTCGTTATAGTGTTTTGTATATAACGAATTCGTTTTAAAGTACCTAATGACAAGTGATTTTTATTAAGAATTATTATGTTTGAAAGTGGTCATGGCTTTTGCCCTTAAGTATTTAGGAGAGAATTTATAAGTTTAGATGTATGTGTCATGTATGCTTTATAACCTGTACACTATACCTACTATAGAAGCATAGTACAATATGTTGTGATTGTTGATTTAATAATTTTATGTTGAGTTACAAAGTTTACACAACTAAAATACAGATGATAAAAAATATTTTAAACTTAACGTCCATTGCTGTCATACAATATATTTTTAATAAATGTACTTACCATTTTTTTACAATTTCATTAAAAAAAATCACTCGTCAGTAGTCTAAATATGAACATTAAACAGTACTTTGTACTTCAAAATGTTAGAACAACAGAAAAGTTAACGTGACTCCAATACATAGAAAAATTGAAACAGATTTTTTTAGCATTTTTATTTATATCACGAAATTCTCTAACATTTTGTTCGTGAACATCTTCGGAATGTCAATAATTAATTATAATTAGTTATTCTCATATATGTACATTACGCTAAGGCAAGAAACGCGGCGATAGTTGCTCAAATTTCGTTGATTTATTCGATTATGTCATTTAAGTACGAACCTACTTAGGAATCTATATTTCACATACAGTCAATGATTTGCAAATTATTTTACAGTTACAGGCGTTAAATGAAAAATAAATTGCATTTTATACGGAGCCGTAGCTTACAAATATAAATGGAATAAAGTAATTTCTTTTTATTAATAATTTTTGAGAGTCATACAGACTTGTATAATTTAAGAAAGGAGCTCTCCATTAATTTTTTCTATACAGCAATGCATATTTGTAACATACTTTTTATTTTTCGTATCAAACACATTTAATAAATATATGTATATTTCGCTTTTTATTGGTTGACAGATGAAAATGCTTTGATATACTTAAATAAAAAAATTAGCTATCAAATATGGAAAACAACTAAAATATACAGATAAATAATAACAAAAAGAAACGCCTGTTGTCATTACTATTTCTTATATTAATAGGCAAAGACTTACAATAAGTAGGTTTAATATTTAAAATACAATTAATGCATCCAACATGAAACTATAAGACGCGGTTATTATTAGGCCTTCACCTCTATATGATACAACGCTAACACAACGCTATTACGGATAAATACTTAACTAAGGGGTATTGCACGGAAAACTGGGAAACAAATTCTAATTCTACAATTTACATAATTACACTTAAGTACGAAATGTCCCGCGACAGATCAACACTTGCACTTGCAACTTGCCGATATTTGCATACATTTTGCACGGATTCTGCACTTGTTTTCCAGATAGAAATCTACTATTTTAGAGTTAGTCTAGGTCTAGGGTGTGGTAGGTCAGTACAGACGGGCGGTGTCGAGGGGTGGGGGTTCGGTGCCCACGTCGATGTCTGTGGGACCGTCGTCCTCGGTGACGCTCGGTGCGCCGCTTGCCCGTTGAAGACCACGCACCTGGAAAAATAGAGATTACCTTTAAAATAAGATTAAAATTTTTTAGGCCCCAGTGGTGCAAGAGCACAAGGGTGTGACTGTAACGCAACGTTTGTGGGTTCGATACTCTCTCGGGGTTTAAATTATTATTTAGTAATATTTTCATTTCTTTGCTCTGACACTAACGCAAGAGTACGGCATTGAGGTACCACTCAGCGCGCAATGAATCGAAAAGTTCATCAGAATGTGAGGCACGGATTGACTTAACACCACTAAGTTCCCTCTAAATACCCTGTGGTAGGTATATGCAGGACACCGCGTGACGCTCATATTTAAAATATGTTTTTTTATGTAGTGTTTCGTAACCTGACCCAATGTATAATACATTACACACATACATTTTCACAGATAACCTTTAATAGGTTTTCATAAAAAAATCACAAAACTCTTTAGTTGGTTAAATGATATGTTTAATAAAAAAACTAAATAAAGATAAAGCAAATTAATGTCAAAAATAAAACAGCGCGTGAGGACGGGAAATACATAAAAACATCAAAATAGGTAACAAATACATACTATATAGATAATATAAGAAATTTATCGGTACCACTGAACATAATAAATAATATATCTTACCTGAAGGAGAAGATTATTCGACAGCAACCTGGCCTGGTGCTCCTGGGCTTTAGCTCGCAAGCAGGCGATGCTGTTGTTCCTGAAAGCCTCAGGGTCCTCGTACATCTCGCGGGTGTCGGGCGACGCGCGCCCCTTCGCTGATGAGGACGCCGTCGTGCTGCTGCCCGGGGAGCTTTGCGCCTGTAGTTGGGAGAACTGTGTCAAGAGTGGCGAGGTTTAGTTACGTGATTTGGTTTTTAAGTGTTGTGGGAGGTGGGAGGTGTGGCTGCTATTTATTGCTTAATTTAGCAGATAAGTTATAAATTTGAAAATATTAATTATGTAGTTTGAGCTGTAGGCAGAGTGAATTTAGTGTGAAGATACTTTGTTCCCACTTTGCGTCCAACTTTCAAGAGATCCTAGGTTGAGTTGCATTATTGCCAAACTTTGTCCTAACAGAGCGCGGAAATAAAAACCGAGTGGGAATCAAACCCACTAACGACGCTGTGCCACTACGCCATGAGTGCCTTGACATTAACAGTCTTGTTAATTAGCCAAATAGGACATATGTAGTGTTTTGTCACGATACTCTCTCTTTACTTAAATATCCATCAGTTATTTTAAATAATAAACTATTTAATTCCCATATCTATCAATGCCACAGTAATGCATATTAAAGTGCATTCCAACGAGACGTATGTGATATATCATTGTCCGTAGATTAATATTCACGACGCGGAATGTATGCGGCGAGGGCGACGCGCTCGTCTTTAAGTTATGGCTAATAGGTACACAGGGATCCTCGTAGCAGGATCTACATATATGCGGGAATTTTTTTTTTAAAAAAAATCTTATCATCCTTTACCTGGTTCTCATGACCATCATGCCGCGGTGAAGCGGAAGGCGGGCCCTCGCCCTCCGCCTCCGAGCCCTCGCGCTCCGATCCCGACTCCTTGAGGTGCTGCGCCGCCTCCAACGACTTGCGGTGCATGCCTAGAACAAGTATAACGGATTGTAAGTAAAAATTAAAATTAAGCCAGCTTCACACTGTATCCCGCACACAGCAGGGTAGGCAAGGAACCTAGTTCTAAAACATTTATTGTAAGTAAAGTTTTCCAGACCAGAGCAGGCAGGCAGCTCTGGTAAAAATATTATCAACACAATTGAAAATCTTCTTTTTTTGAAATCGGTTAAAATTTAACTTATGTACCATATACATTTCCATACATAATCATCTCATATGTACCTACACGTAACGGTAAATAAGATATTATATTGAATGTATAAACTTTAGATGTAATTTACACAAACTAAAACTAGTAAATCGATTATTAAATTTCGACTTGAAATATATATAATCAACATATATACTTCATATATGTAAAGTATAAAGGATTATCTCGATACAAGCAAACATAAACTTAGGAACTTTAGCGTA
Source organism: Heliconius cydno galanthus (assembly GCA_036379175.1). Lineage (NCBI taxonomy): Eukaryota > Metazoa > Arthropoda > Insecta > Lepidoptera > Nymphalidae > Heliconius > Heliconius cydno. Next base: position 167,113 of record JAKRZM010000031.1, on the reverse strand, counting down.
CAATAGATAAACATACTCAAATATTATCAAAATGATAGCTTCTTTTTTTGAGGTCGGGTAAAAATAAAAACAATATGAGTACAGAAGTACCTACAGTGTGAATAGAAACCATTATCCATTGTATCGGTAATGAGAATAGGGAGACAATGCGGACTGACAGTAAATTAGACACCTCGTTTGATGCTTCTGGTGAAAATGTTAAAAAATAAATATTATAGGTAATGTTATCACTGGTAGGTAACAGGTTGGGTGCCCGAATTAAATGTGCATGTAACAAACAAAATCTATCAATATTTGCTTAAATAACAGTGTCAGTATAATAATTAATTAAATTAAGCTACTGGGAAAGTGAAAGGACGATTGTTGATTGTTCTGTGACACTCCGTCCCCCAGGCCCCAATTTTCGAGACGTTGCGTGTTAGGTGGCGGAACTCAACGCTGGCGATTGTTCAGTCAGAAGCAGCCCCACTCGGCCACGCCGTCGCCGAAACAGAGAAATTAGGTACCTATATATAATCTAAGACATCCATTCTAAGACATTTTGTGTGAAATTACGCTTAGAAGCGATAACAGGTAACACTGCTGGATGTTAAAATTACTTTAATTAAGTAACAACAAATATTATTTCATTTATTATTAAAGCTCATTTAGCTTCCTAAATAACATATTGTCCCTCCAGAAATGCTTTAACACCTTCAAAAACTATTAAACAGATTTTAATAGAACTTGGACTTTTCCTAAAGTCAGAATAAATTACATATAAATCAACAACGACCATCATTATCTAGATATTACTTTGAATTTCCAAGAAACTTTATTTTTATTTATTACCTACGCGCTAGAAAGCCTTAATAGCTCTTCCTATGCTAACTAATGTCTTGCTTGGAAGTCGGTTACAAATTTATTTACACTACCTACCTACACAGCAGTGAAAACAAAAAATTGAGGTTGCAAAGTGGTTGATTTTGTAAGAAATTACACTTCTTTAATATGTCAGACAAAATTTATAATGTAGTAATGTAATAAGTACCAAAACATCATTAAGGCCAATCGTGGCTCAGGGGGGCGTGCCACTGTAAATTACATTTCTTCGCTATAAAAGGCAAAGCAAGGCGTTGAGTTTCGCCACTCAACACGCAATGCCTTCACAACTAGGTGAAAAGTGGGGAAACTAAAGTGTATTAATGGGAACAGATTATTTTAACACTAGGTTACCAGGTTCCCTATGCCTACCCTGCTATGTCCGAAAAACAGTGTGAAGCTAAAAAATCACCTATTTTAGCTATGCAAAAAGTACTTCGCATCTTTAATACCAAAGCTAGGATTTTACGGGATTTTTACAACTCTCTCGCGCTGCTCGCTGAATGCCTAATAAGGTTTTTACTGCAGCGTTAGACGGCGCCGCCTTGCATGAGATGACTTATCACTTTTGTTTATTAATTTATTGCTCTACATACCGGACTCGTAAATGAACATCTTTGAATTTTTATTTCTAGGATAAGTTTTAAATTGGTTTTTACTACTAAATATCTAAACTATTCATTATTTTAGTGTACCTATAGAACAATCTAGCAGATGCAATTAGTCTACCAGACACGTCATGCGCATATCATATGTTAAATACTGAGAAGATATGCCCAAAAGGGGGAAAAGCGTGAAGCTGCACAAACATAATATAACAATCGATCAGTTTACTATAGAACTACACTCAAAATAGACGAGTCTACCGGGTCCTAGTAAACTATACACGTCACGGCCATCAAGTGTAATCGCCAAAGGTAGCATTAGAGAACTTTCACAATTACTTCGGCTATAAATCCACTTGATTTAGCGGCCAGTAGTTAGTTCACAGGAACGGAATAACTTACCAAATTTTACTTAAATTTTTGTATAAAGATAAAATGTAAGAGTGCAAGATGTTTCAAACAAGATTGATATGTTTTACTCTTGTTGTTTTCAAATAAAGTAGAAGGACCGTAGTGTAAAGACACTCCGTCTCCTATTTTTCAATAAATTTTTCTCAACACGAGTGGCGCAACTTTACGCCGCGCCTTGTCTTGTTCCCTGAGGGAGACTGTTTTGATTTTTTTTAATCTTTCCAATTGAACTTACACCTATCGAGATTACAGGTAGACGTTGTGCCAACATAGCTTTTGATTCTAATGTATCTAAAGGCCTAGACTAGGCTTCTACGATATCGTTCAAAAGATGCGACATTATCTTCTGTAAATGGTTTTCTTTGCTGAAAACACGACGTATTATAATCAAAACTAAATAATTGTTCTCACATAATTAAAATAGCAAAAATAAAAAACGAAACTAATGAAAAAAATATATCTATTAATAACATCTTCCTCTAAATAAGGACGCGACGACGTGTAGCTCCACCTCTACCGGTAGAGAGAGTAGAGCAGAGTGTCGTTAAATTGTCACCTATAATTACTATGAATCACTTAAATTCATTTAAGAAGTGCTACAATATTTTTTCACACCTACAACTAACAGAGAGGTGAAATAATTAATAAGTGCTTGTGGCTCTGAAGTCGAACTCGAGATTGTGAATTATTTTTTTAATGATTGTATGCAAATTATAGAACATTGCAGATTTGTGGGAAGAGTCGGATAGTTATGTATTGGGATGCAAGTATATGTTTTTTCTAAACACGGTAGTATATAATTTATATTTTTGATTTTTTAATGTAGAAGTTTTTAGGTTTTGGTTCACGAAATGTGTACTAATTTTATAATGCTGAAGAAATTGGCTTGGTCGAACGCGTTAATCTCAGAAACTACTTCAATATTCTGTTTATGTACAAAGGCTTACTGAATGTTTGTATGAAAGCCACTGGATCTGCTAAATATATAATTCCCACTTGACCGTTCAAACATGTCTCGTTAAAATGTAACGTCTCGTTGTATTGATAAGTCGTAAGTGATCTAGAGATTAGAGATGTGTCCCGTCTTACTAATCATATAAATGTGCAACGTGGTAAGGATTTTGTGTCGTCGAACAGTGTATGCCTACTTAAGTCTACTTTAAATGAACAACAATAGAGTTGAGACTTCTTATTTTTTTATATTTATATTTTAATATAGTTTTATATCTCGTATAGTTATGTTAGAAGGCTAAATTTTCACTGCAACACCTTAACGCCGTGTCCTTACCATTAATTACGTGCATATCTAACAAGATAATATTGTTATCACATTTTTCGTAATACAAAACATTAATTTACCTTTTAATTTACAATTTGAGGCAGAACCGAAGGCACTAGCTAGTGCTCCCGCCACTACAAAGACACACTTTGCCACTACTAGAGAACTATAACACTAACACAAATTGCCACCACATTTAGAGATAGTAATTTGGCGGTGCCTTCAAACGCTTACCTTTTAGGAGGAGGGTGGGAAGGCCTTGAAGGATACAACTCGATTGAGTTTCCACTGGTGAAGTGCTCGCTGGTTCTTCATTTAATGTAATGGTAAGGCCGCGGTCGCACTGTGCGGACGTTGCGCCCGAATAAACGTCTTTATTGTGGAAATAATTATATTTTGTTTAATTTTATTATATTTTTGTGTTAGCTTTGTTAAGTTTTAAATATATTATTTTTATATTTTTTTGTATAAGTATATGATTGGAAAGTGTTATATTAGCAAATGCAAGGTTCAGGATAGAAGTGACAGAAGATTTTTTAAACTAAACATCTCTTAATTGATTTTATAGATATTGATTTCTTAAATTAATTACTTTAATACTAAGCAATGTATATATATACGTCTATGAAAATTAAGAAAAATTATAAATACATATTTTTTTTTAGATTTTTCTTGAAATTTTCCGGAGGTTTCTGTGTGATTTAGTAACTAGAGTATTACTCAATAGATGAACATTATACTCATGTATGTTATACATAGACGAAATTCAACGACTTTCTTATTTTGATTAGACTGTTTATTTAAAAATTTAAAAAATCGTTGTTTCAGACTGGTAATTTACCAAATTCTGCCCTGAAATCCGATTTCTGCGACACGTCGTCATAATGTCGCGCCAATTGTCCAATACCATAATTAGCTTACGATCAAATTTCAAAAGCTAACAGTCACCGGCCACACCACCGCGGTGGTGGTGCAGCTCGTGTGCACACGCCGCCGCCGCCGCCGAGCTCGCGCGCTCCTCGCACTCGTATGTCCCTCGCCTTAGCGCGTGTCATTTAGTAAGATAAAAGAGTGATGCACAAAGCAAGTGTATAATAGGCAGATAATTCTGCAAGGTGCTCTCCGGGTGCATTACGATCCATTTGCGCGGGCACTTTGATGTAGGCCCGGGCTGGATTGTATAATGCTATTACTATTTTTTTTACGATATTTTTACGCTTTTATCGATAGATTTCACTATTAGGATGAGAGTTCGACACTATTGTGGTTGATGGGGTCATTGGACTAGTGGTTGCACTCGAGTTTGCTCGGTTTTCTGTAAGTGTAAATTATTAATAATTGGTTTTGGGTGTTTATTATCATATTTATACACAGAATTGCACAATGAAAATATTTTGAATTTGGTATTTTTGTGTGTGTCAGGCGAACGCGCACGGTAATTAGCTTCCCTTACGCTCTACACGTAAGTATGAAAGGCGCTTTATATTTTGCGTTGAATTTATAAACTGTAATTTTAATGAAATATTTAAATAATTTACTTTTATGTAAATATTTAATACTAAGATGGTAATTTAATTCATAACATTTTGCTGATATTACCCACCACTCCTTTACATTGAGAGGTGGGTAAAATTGAAATAGATTCTAGTTTAATCTTAACATACTGCTATGGCGTTGAAAATAAAAAAATAGGAGCAGAGAGGAAATTTTGAAATTTTCAGTTTCATGTCTTGAATTTCAGCAATTGTGAATAATTGAAACACTTATTTAGTTACCTGTGCTACCTATGCTAGTCATGTTCATATGAACAGAAGACAAGCTCGGTCACTTTTAGAACACAGTATCAATGATTGATTGTTTGGACGAAGCTGACATAAAAATTTGGAGGACCTCCCGGAGGGCCTGTGTGCGCGGGCGTGTGGACGAGGACGGACAGTGGACGAGGCGAAAGAGGTATGTAGACACCGTAGCGTTTGGTACTCCGTTCGTTCTGGCTACCCCGCTCGGGATGCAGCGTGAAAAATGTACGAACCTATCTAAGTTGTGTAAGTTTTGAATTGGAATTTAAATTAGAATTGTAATGTTTTCTTTTTTAAAATTACTTATTAAAGTATCGTTAAAGAAATTCTGAAAATTTTGTCAGAAAACCGCAGAAAAAATTACCTAAATTAATAATTTTGATTATTAAGTGACTTTTTTGTAAATAAATAACATTTTCATTATAAGACTGTATTTGTGTTTTTATATTACAGTAGTAGGTAGAACCATTGTTCGAATTGTATGTATTTTTAAAACAAGAGTATAAACCATAATTTAATATATTAATGTTATAAACTCGGGTTTTGTAGATTATAAGATATATTTTAAAGTAAAATGACATAGAAAGTTAAAGTGTTGTTTTCATGATAATATACAGACTTGCTTAATGCGACTTGACGACGATTGACGATGAAGGGAAATTACTTAAGTTAGTTATATAGCTACTAGTTATTACTAGTAGTTATATACTTTTTACACTCCGTTCTCATTACGACACTTCTGTTCCCCACTTTCCACTGAATTCTGGAAGTAAATTTCTTGTCATAGAGCGAGGAAATGAAAATATTAAATGTTTCATTTTCTCGAGTGGGAATTGAACCTACATTGTGCCTCCCCTGCTACGACTGGCCTCAATTTTAGTCAAGAAACAATAAAGCGAGTTTTGTTATTTAAGATATTTTATTTCTTGAATTCAGGAAAATTCCAACAAATTGTTACTTAAAAGTATTTTCATAAAATGCATTAAATTAAACATTGTCTACTACTATTTATTAACCTTATTTAAAACATGCATGAAACCAATTTACAAACTGGTATTAACATTAATTAATGTACTAGTCTATTTTTCTGGGTATAGGTCTATAAATATCTAGAATGCCACAATTCTACTTCTTATTTCGTTATATCGTATATGTATACCTAATATATGCCTACCCCCCTATGTGCACGAAACTTGGGAAAGTGTTGAGACACCGAATTTTGTAGGCATTGGCATGTTGAGTGGTAGAACTAGGAAGTGAAAATATTATAATGAAAAATTGTAACTATCTATAGTTGGCGTGAATATGTAAGATTTAATATTTTTCCGTAGGAGTTTTCGAAAACCCTTCTTAGAGGTCTCCTATACTCCCCATGAGACCTAAGTGAACGATTTCAGATTTCTACGATTAGTAGTTCAATAATGTCATTTTGAATTTGTACTTTGATTTGTACTTAGTTTGATGTTTTTTTTTCATACCATTACTAGTGAAAGATTTTTTTATATCTATATAGATATCGTCTATATATTGTAAAAGTTTTGGGAGGTAGGGAGTGCTATGACGCTAAGTCCCTGACAGACTGAAGATTGTCAAACAAAAAAGATTATCTCAGTTCCAGTCGGATCAGTAGCTTGAGATCTTGAGATCACCGGAACACAAGCACACACACATATCGCAAATTACTTAAATATTTGATAAACGTTTATTATTGTACGTATCGATTTGGAAATTAGTTCTGTCAAAATGTAAAAAATAATAATTACAGACATTAAAATTAAATAATTAATTTTCGAATAAATTTTTAAGTATTTGTTAGCAAATGTAATTAAATAATAACTATATATGAGGGAATCGTTCATAACAATGCATGTTGAAATATTAAAATAAAAGAAAACAAAGTTATATATAAACATGATTTTTAATATATACAGAATGTTTTGAAATATTTATTTTCAGTGGATTTTCACTTAAGTTTATAAGATTAATAATTAATAAACATCTTATTATTTACCTCATTTAGTTTTTTTTAATTACGTTGTGCCATTTGATTTTTAATCAATAAAATAGAAACGATTAATATTAAACCTATGAGTACAATGATATATTTTGTCTTTTTTTTTAAGATTATTGTACAAAAGAACTTAGATTCTATTTTTTTTCATCATTTATAGTGTTGAAAACTGCGTACTAGTTCCTACCTATAAGAAACTATTAATAAAATAATAAAGATTTAGCCTTTGAACAAAAAAAAGTTAACAAATAATTTTTTTTTTCAATTCAGTTGACAATTGAATTAGTCATTCATTCTTTTAGTATTTTTAGTAATATTTTAAATATCGTTTAATATTTTATCATTGACGAAATATTACATAATCATTTTTTATTAAACCAAAACCTCCAATCAATCAATGCGTGACACCCCTCACGCTCAATCCCTTCACGCGGAACACAAACCGCGAGCTCTACATAAAAATCCGAAATCCCTCCAAAATATTACATAAATAGTGAAAAAAGAGAGGCACATAAAACAAGCGCACTCCGCAAACATAAACAGCCCTCGCGCCAGGTCCTGGTCCTCGCACACTCGTGCTCAGGTGGAAGCCGAGAGCCGCTAAGTACATAATTAATATGTAAGCGAGTCCCCCGTAATCAGGGCTTAGACAAAGCGGCGGCCATCTTGGCCCGCCCCCCGTGGGGGTGGGGGGGAGCCCCCGCTAAGGCTGTATGCAGCCATGATATGATTGCGCTCTGATTTGCTAGATTCGTTTATGTAGAGTTCACGCAAGGGGTTGGGAAATTTTTACCGATTTGTGAAAGAGATGGTGTTTTTTCATGACGTTTTCATGAGTTTAGTGCTTATAATTGTTCTATAGATGATAGGCTTTACATATATACTATTGGTTTTTTTTGAGTTACATGTGTATAAAAATATTCTAAATGATTTTTTTTCATAGGGAAAGTAAGATCATGAAATAAATTTTGACGATTGTTTATTAAGATTTTAAATAAATATATTTACTAATATACATATTTATAAAAAATAAAAGATATTACTTTTGAATAACATATCTCAGTTGATTATAACAAGAAAATTCTGTAACAAAATGAAAACCTAAAATAGTTTCCAAAGAAATATATGCTAAAAGGAAAAGTAATAAAAAAGGCGCAGTTCTAAATCTCCTGAGCCGGAAACCTAAACGTTGTGTTGTTTACATGTGTACTCGTACGAGTACGTCCCACAACAGACGCGGCCGCACGTCTCTGCCGCACAAACAGAATGCTTATAAGCCCTTCTCGAATTCTTCCTGCACTACTGCCTCTGGCTCAGTCTTAGCATTTCATACCGTATCGTCTCTATTTGTAGAGTACAAAGTTGAAATCCGCCTACAGCACCTCGCAGCCATTAGACGCGAGGCTGTGAAAAATGAACATCTCTTGTAGTCTACATTAAAAATTATACGTGTCTTTGTTTGTGTGAAGTCTGACGCGGGTGTGTTTTTAACGAAGATCTCTTTTATAAAATGATTTCGGTTTTTACTGACGCCCTGGTGCTCTCTTGGGTTGGCTATTTAAACTTTAGTTACTTACTACCTACATAATATATGACTACATAACTAATTTATTTTAATTTATTACTTATTAGTATTCATCTAACATGCAATCTCTATGATATAAAAGGATAATAGAGGACGTAGTGAATAGTGATACATCACTAACCTACTCTATATTATTAGTAAATAACTACTACTCAAGTCAATAAGTAACTAATAAATATTATTGTTTTTTTTTTAAATTACAGAAAAACGTCGACAAGGAATGAAAGAATACATATTATTGTAATAATTAGCCATATTTTAAAGTGTGACATCGTCTTTTGAAATTCCAATATTTTTATTTCATCGAAAATAATCTAACAAGTTGTTAACCAATGCGGCGCAAGTGGGTATTCTTAAAATTGAACTTGTATAAAGTTAGTACCTAATTAGAGGGTAATTAGAGGTTAATTATCGAAAACAATGTCATCTGAGTGTTGATTTTGTTCAAGCTAATTAAAGCATATTCCAGTATAGAAGCAGTGGGGACTCACCGGGCGGCGGTCCGGGCCGGCGCTACGGGCGCCCCGCCGCTCTCCCGCTCGACTCTTGAACAAAATCATCACGTCAGACATGTTACTACAACCCCGATTAGTGCTTATAACGTTTAACACTGTGGGTATTGAAAAATAATATTTGGAATCGATTTTTTTTTAAATTTGTTGATAATATTATAGCATAAATTCCTCTAAAGATTTGTACTTACGAGAATGTTATTTGAATTGTTACAACTAATAAGAGCACAAGTCTACAGAATAAAGGATGTCGCTCTACTATTTTATTTATTTTAGTTTACAGCTTACACAAAGCATGCAAAAGCTTCCAAAGCGCTACAGCGAACTAAGATTAGTTTAACATCTTTTAATAAAGCTATTTTTTTACTTTGAATCTATTTATAGATTCTTTATATCTCTAGTTGATTCTTCATGATAATATATAAATGACATATCTTTTTGCTACATTTAAGAAATATAATATTACCTGTGTAAAATCATGCATACTACAGTAGAAATTGCATGCAAGCTATAGAAATTATAATTAACAAGATAAAAAAAATACTATTAATAATATGGAGAGAATATTCTATGTGCTTACCTAGCAGCCAGGGCGCAACGTTATCATTCTCCTTCGCGCTCTTCAAAATAGTCTCTGGCAGAGGTAGAGAATGGCGAACCATGGCACCATAGAGACCGTACTCTGCCATGATGGTGGATCTTCCCCAGCACTTCTCGGTCTTGCGCCACTTGGCTCGGCGGTTTTGGAACCAAACCTGTGGAAAAAAAATGTTCAGTTCCTTGTAGAAATAATTCCTCTTGGTTTAAACAAAGAAATAATGGGAACATATGACAATAACTTTCAAAAATAACATTTTAGACGAATTATCCACAACTAGTAATAACAGGATATAATAATGATTAGGACAAAACAGAGTTTCCTCTAGATATGCCGAATTACTCTTGCTTTCTTTAGACTGTATTCGAATAGTGCGGTTGCGTAATGGAATTCAAGTCTGTCTAGTTTGCCTTTTGTTTTAACTAGAACAAGGAAGCTGCCTTCATACAAACATTACCCGCAGACATCATGTAGGTTGTACACAAAGGCGTTAGGCTTTAATTAAGTTTTCCAAAAAAAGCAATGAACTGATTGGATAGAGCTCCCACTAATACTAATTATGCAAGCTTTGGTGGGTGCAACAATTATAAATCGTTAATTAACTTTAAAAATGATATTCAATCGCCTACGTGTAGAATAAAGCCATTGAATAAAAATACAGTTTTGTTTTAAAGAGCCAGCGAGATTACATTTCTATGCTGTATCCCGGCCGAGTAACCCTGGGAACCTGGTGTAAGAAAGTCCGTTCTTATTAAATCTCTTTCATTCTCCACTTTCCGTTAAAAGCTACTCAACAGTGCTTTCTTAAAATGTAAATTGGAAATATATTTTTTAAGAATACACTAACAAACACATAATCGAGTCTACAATACAAATGGTCACTACTGAGTATAGACAACATAAACAGACAGACAGTCAGTCAGGATAGATGTAGACATATTTCAGCACAAACGTGGTGATTGGTTGTAATTGAGAGCGATACTCGCCGCAGTAACTAAGCATATAAACCAAACCAATTATCGTACACAGCGGCGAGATTCTATTTGGAAATTTGGGACCGCTCTGTGTGCTTACTCAGGGTTCACGGAATTACTAATATATTTGTAACATAGTGCATATTGCATGATGCATTGCTGCAACTTTCTGAGGTTTTACGTCTGTAGATGCGATGGTTTCGAGTTTTAATGTTATTTGGGGGAGTAATTACACTTACATTATTTTCATTTTCATTCCCCGCCATTTAAAACACGAAGTCCCGAAAAATGGGCAAAAATTGGGATTTCTTCTGCCTATCCTGCTATACGACAACTGTGACTTAAGAGTACTTCTACGAAGAATTTCATCGTCAGTAATATGACAAAAAGATATAAATAGAAACTTTAAGTAATTGGAAAGCATATGCATCTCATACATAACAAGCTTCTAAATTTGTGTTTCTTTTGGTATTTGACATTGACATTAATATAAAAAAGTTTAGTATGTCATAAAATATATATATAGTAAAATCAATAAAACATGTGAAGTGAGTGAGGCGAGTGCGGCAACCCTAGCTCACGCTCGTCTCTGCGAAACAGTTAATTTCTAATTAAATTTGTTAATTAAACTCGATCCGCGCAAATTAATACTCCGCCCTATTATACTCGTGTACTCGAGTACGTCACGCTCTAACTTGTGCTTATGAAATATTTATTTTATTAATTAATGCACAACTTATTATGACCATTTTCTAGAAATTATTTTAATTGCAAGAAATAGAAAACATTGTGCCCCAATTAATATACGAGTGAGGTAATTCTGTAAATTTTATTTCTGTATATTTCATTTTTGTTGTTGCTTCGAAACAAGAAACATGAAATATACAGAGAATATTCTAATATTGAAAAATTGCTTTTACACGAACCACATTTTTTTAGATATAATATATCTAAATATATCGCTTATACTTTTTGCATATATAAATATTTATATGTATGTTCTACTGGTCATCACCCGCAACTTTCCTTGCGTGGACATTAAGACGTAAAATGGAAAATCTCGTTTTCTTCGTCCTTGTAAGAATTTCTCTCTTAGTATTACTTTGCACTCGTCAAGGAACTTACAAATTTAATTTAAAATTTCTAAACCGAACAGTTTCGACTATGAGTAGTCTTTCATTCACTCAGTATCGGTTGAGTTTTATATATAGAGACTTTGTACGAAGATCAATCGGGTAACTTGAATTCCTATTCAAGTTAGCGGAAAGTTCATGCTCTAACGCACCACACATTCAAACAAAAAAAACAATAATCTACGAGAACGACTACAAACAATATGCATTATCGTATAACGGTATGCCAATAAGGCTATAACAAAATGAATCATTACAAAGGTTCCTGATTGCGCCAACAATGTGCGCCGAGGTGAAATTATTCGGAAAATGCAATCAATTGCCGGCACCGGCTCATTTCCATACGAGGACGTGCTACAGGCGCGCTACCGTACTCTCTCTCTCTCTCTCTCAGCGAGTGGTTAGCGTGTAGAGTCTCTACTTATGTTATTATTCTCTAGCTACTGCATTATTTAAGATACATTATCAATAAATAATATAATTCGTTAAAGGTTCAACGGGGGTGAGTAACGTACGGGCATGTTGTGATCATGTAATTATTTTAATTAATATAAATAATTTTTCTACGACTGTTGTATTATGTCATTGACATAATAATTGTATTTCGACTGTATGTCGTCACTCAACAGAACTCGCAAATTTCAGAATATGAGAACGTACGTACTACTCTAATGTACGTACTTTCGGTGCTGTGTTGCAAGCATGTAGAGTGAGGTGTAGTAAGGTTAATATAGATTTTTTCGATAATTTGTATGTGAAATATTATTTTTTCATGATTATTTGTTGCATTACTTATTGCAATATTTGATTGAAAAGGTTTTTAAATTTAGTTTATTTGATATCGGCATTTAATCAAAATTGTTGTTTAGTGTTTGAGTTTCATATTGTATCCTGCAGCAGGGTAGGCCGGAGGAAACCTTGTGTTAAAACATGTTTTATCGCACTTACACTATGTGAGTGTTGGATCCCGCCATGTAATGAGCACTATCTCTAAAATGGCAGGAAAGTACACACTTATAATTTTATGTCTACTTTAACTGGCATGACTTACATGATGATAAAGAAGAAACAAGAAAATTAGTCGGTATTATCATTTTTCTTCTACGACGTTTTAATTTTATTTAAACGGCCTAATTAAGGAAATAAGTGATAAGACCAGATCGATAAGATAATACCTAAATTTGGACATGTAACAACATCACCAGCGTTGTGGGGACTCGGAGCGGGCGCCGGCGGGTGGTCTACCGATATTGATTGGTTGGCGCGAGCCTCTGACAGTCTAATTGTGGCGAAGATTAGGCGACAACGGAATTAGTCACTCGTAATTGTTTGTGCCGGCGGCGGTGCCATGGGAAATCCTGTTTTCTAATTCTCTTTGATTATTTAATACGGTTTGTTGGTTTCCGTGATTTAGATGTTATTGTGAAAATAATAATAATAAGATAGTTCTTAACTAGTTAATCTCGTTCTTTCTCGTTTCGTAGGATTTCGGGAAATCCCTGTCTTAGTGGGTACTAAGAGACTACTCTAACTGACATGCTAAATTACAGCCTAAAGCGATGCGGGGATTCGGCTGTGCATTGTCCATCAGATAGTTAATAACGGTAATGTTTTAGGTATATATTGTTCAGCTGATGTACATACATTGATTTTAGGGCATATTTTGAAAAATTGGAAAGTAGACCAACACGTTCATCGATCGGGATCTTGCATTATGCTTATATTAATAAAATCATTTATTTGATTTTATTTCTGTTTCTCCTTTTCTTGTGTGGGAATACAAACAACGACTTTGAACGCATGCAACTAATAGTTCTAAAATTGATAGATATTGACGGTTATAACAATATATTAACAGTTATATGTTAATTGTTACAAAAAGTCGAATATTATAATTTCTTAATTCAACAACTACTTTTGTTGATCCGATACGTACAAATATAAAAATGAGAGTACCCGCAATGTATCGAATAGGGGCGGAATATTAAGACCCCCATTCCACACTTTCCAGTATTTGTAAATAACTTATGAGATTCAAACCAGTAATAAAATCACGACATTTTCAAAACCTTCCTAATCTTCTTGCTTAACATATTTTAATAATGATGAAATACATTTAATAATGATGCATAACGACTATTTCGGCACACAATCCCCCGTATACACCTCGTGAGGAGGCTCCGGTATAATTGGCGTTGGTACACATACGTATACATTACTCGGCGCGCACTGAATTTCCTAATTAACATAGAGGCACAAAGGTTCATGTAATTGTTAATTTGGCAGCACATTCGGGCCCGTTAATGATGCGTAGCGCCGTGCGAGGGAATTACTCCTACCCAACAATTTATTACTTGTATGTGACAAACACCAGCTCAGGAGGAACCCTGTCGACACAACATCTAAAACGAAATGAGGATCTTTTCCACTGGACGTATTATTCAAAGGGTCGAATTTGTATCGCTTGCAAAACAATTTGTTGGGTGTCCGTACGATGTTAGAGCTGGAGTTGGGAAGCGAATAGCGAAGAGTTGTAACGGCGGGTAATTTCGAAGTAAACCAAACAAGCTACCTAAATACTTCTGACTTTGTAATGACCTTAGTTATATTAGAACTGTCATTAATTTGGCGAGTCTGCTCTTATAATCCGATCAATAGTAATTACAAAAAAATGTATTAAGATATAGCTAATGACATTTAGAATTTATAATTAGTCGTAACTGTAATTACAAGTGTAACTGTTATAAATATTATAGGATAATAATTACCTTAAACTTACACATAATATTGTATGAATACCGCGAGTTATTATAATAAAATATATCTAGCACCTAGGTGGGAGAGCATGACCATATTTGTAATAATTATCATATTTGTTATTAAAATTGATGTATTATTAAATTTAAAGATTCGATAAAATATAATACCAACTTTTACCTACCAGGATTCAAACTTACAATATCTATAACCAAAGTACTTCGACATAATGCTAGTAGGCTATTATAAAAAGTAAAACAGAAAAGTAACCTGTATAAACAAACCAAAATCAAATAACCTTTCCCTAAAAGCCCCGGGTGCTAGTAAGACGGTCTAATAGTAAATTCTTCTCAATGTCTGATTATATCGAGCGTGAATATCATCTGGTGGAGGACTAACACTCGCTACAATATCTAATCTGTTACACAAAGGGATAAGCGTGCAAATCGTCCCGCGGGACGGGCTCCCTCGGGGTCGGGCGTTGCGCCCGCTACTTTATAAATAGTATAGTGTATTAAATTGAATCACTCTCGTAATTGTTATGTTTATATTGTTTTGTTAACATTTATTGAGTCATTTAACTTGCAAATATTAGTTGTTATTTGTATGTACCTACATTTTTGTATAGAAGACTACATTTTTGACACATAATTTTATTTTTATAGGATTTATTTTATGTATCAGTATTTTTTATTATAGAGTAGTTCTTTAGTAATATTACAAAACATACTTATAGAAATATAATGTTCATGTGGATAAGTCACAAAACAACATAAAATATATATTTCTAGTATGCTTAGTAAAAGAACTGTGTGAAAACAATGTACCTACTCGTATAATGCGAAAGCGTCAATAAAATCATACATGTTTACAAAAGCAAAACTGGCGTCTCTGAGTGTAATAGAAACAATTAATAGATTAACAAGTTCCAAATGAAATGAGGCATGGGGCACGCCTTAATTTATCACGGGGCTAGCGTCACCCGTCCCCGTCACCCCGTGCGCCGTCCACCACGCGGCCGCTCTGAAGTCGGTGACAGTTTAAATAAGTCGAGTAGAGTTCACAAAAGGCGTTATTTACGAACTGCATAATTCCATTTCTTCGGCGAGCTTTGAGCGGAGTCTCCGAGAGAGGAGCGCGGCGGAGTGTGGTGGAGGGCGTGTCTACCAATCAGGTACAGGCGTGCGTTAAATGGAGTTGCGATTGCGTCTCGTCTGTTCTCAATTTGCCGGCAATTTGTGGTACAATGACGACAGCATCAGCTCCCGCTCCGTACGTAGCTACAGCCGTCGTCCCTGCGTCCGACATGTTCTGATTAGTCAATAACTTAATACGCGGTTAACGGCGACAGCTTAAAAGCTTCCGCTTTGCGTAATTGGGAGGCGTGAGGATCGTTGCAACTGCTTATTTGTTACTTATTTGTTGAGTAACCGGCGGTTGAGGATTGATCATTGAGTTAGCCGAGTAATTGTGAATGGGCAACCTACTAACTAGTAGCTTTAGTCAGGGTTGGTATATTTCATGTGATGTATAACTTTTTTTTTTGTAAAAGCTGATATGAATTAATACATCGATGTGGATAAATAATTAATAAGTTTTGAAGTTAAAGGTGTACAGGGTGATTGGATCGAATATCAATTCTTGTTTTACTTCACTGTCTCACTACTTCTCACCGCCGGACCTCGGCAGATTTTATTGATTGAAAGTAAGCTTTTACAAAAATGCTTCTAAATATAATGAAGTGATAATTCCGTTATCATTATTGATGACATTTCTGTCTAAAGAGATTTCTAAAAACACCCACTTATGTTGATTTAAAATAACAATACCTCTTTACATAAAGTTTCTAGGTTATAGTAAAACTAGAGAGCCAAACACCGCTTAGCCTGCTCAAATTTATTGTTATATGATAGCCAAATTATAAAAAAAATGTACATAAATTGTAGCCCATGTGTTATTCTGAAGTTATAAAGTTTTATCTTAAACTATTCAGTAATTTTGCACGAAAGTGGACCAAATATCCATATTCATAAACTTCCATTTATAATATTGGTAAGATTGATTGATATTTTCCCAGTCCGAATAGATATGTAGATTATAAGCTTCTCTTAGTAGAAGTAAAATTAAAATATCATAAAAAGTTAAAAATAATTTTATAAAGTAGGTCTTTCTTAACTAATGTACGTGTGTCGGTATCTGGTATACCTAGTAGGTACATATGATCTGCTAACTCTATATTATAATAATGTAGTAGACTTGCAACGACGCATCAATGGTTACACTCGATGGGTGGAAACGGAAACGTAAAAAGGCTTTAATTTGTAACAAATGATTGCAAGTCACTTGCAACAATAGCGGCTAGTAATGAAAACACGAGGTAACGAGAGCGGCTTCCGACAGCTAAAATAAACAAGAAGTGGCGTGTCGCGGGCACCACCAGCATGTGAGGTGTGAGCTACAGGCGGTTGTAAACCAGTCTGGTAACTGGAAGAAAACCCGGCGTTGAGTTTCATAACATAACAAAAAATCGGGCGAATTTGGCGGGAAAACTATCTATCTGGAATCTATTTACTATATATCTGGAAACTAGGTTCTCTCTGCTTACAGTGCTATATGTGGAATACGGCGAAAAATATGTAAAAAAATGCATACTAATGTTTAATTACTATATGATGCGATTGAGGTTACTACTCTAGTTACCAGGGAAACGAAAAAAAAATAAAATGTAAACAACAATATATGTATCCTAAGTAATATTTGACTTCTAAGAGTTTCATTCAGTTCTATTCTATAGTCAAGGTTCAATAGCATGTAGTATTAAGATATATTTATTTATTTATTTTTTAAAATCCAAATACTATGCTGCTATTTTAACCAAATAAATAAACAAATCGCTTTCGTTTACTTTATGGAGAACAGAACAGCTGCACAGTGCGGGCAACTAGCGACCGTGAATAAGCGGTTTCGGCCAATAGCCGCTATCCTGCGGCAGTTTGCCGGATAATTACTGTAATATCTATAATAATATCGATAATTTGCCACCCATTGATGTCTAATCAACGGGTGATGGTTGTTCTGGCGTCATCGTTGTTGTTCATTGGATATACGGTTTTTGCTTTATCACTTTCATTTAGGTGCTTTACATATTGTTAGTTAAGCAAATTTTGATTGAGCTGCAGAATTCGCCAGAGAGTTCGAAACGAAAGGGCCTTAATGAAAACGCAGTGTCATAACACTATCTTTCCAGATTCCCTCTACGTACCCTTCTAAGTGCGGGATACAACGAAAAAAAATACTAATCAAAACTGAATCCAAAAACACATGATATAATTTACCAAATCCGCTTTATTCAAGAGTCTCAATATTTTTAATTGAAAGGGCTTAGATTTTGCATGCAGCATTTATGTCGATATCGAATTGCTTTGACGGACTTACCGTACGTTATTAATACCGGTTTTCATACCACCATTACAGATTACGTCCGTGGGACGGCTTTGTGGGGGAAATTGAAATTTATTTTAAATACAGCTTTTGAGGAAAATGATGAACCCATTGAAGTAATCGAGGTCCATTATAATAATGTGTCAGTGGAATTATTGGATAATTCAAGTGACCATTTAGCTGCTTTGTGAGTTTAACTTTGTATTTATTGTTTTTGTGAGAGTTGTTAATGTTTATGCGAAATATAAAGTAATGTGTGGAGTTTGAATTTTTATAATTATTATTCCAAATAAAATTTCAACGAACGTCTAAGGATTTAGTAAAATCGTCTGGAATGTTAAAAACATTTGGACCATAACGCGTTCTAGTCTATGTTTCAATTTTCTATTATCCTATTTTTTTCTTTTCCTAGTGATGTAGCTTTGAAAAATAATTAGGCATATTAATAATGTTAATTGAAAATTTGAGGCACACAAATAAATTGCATTTAATTACGTTTTCATGTATCCTATATTTATTTATATAAAAAAATAACAAAGTTAAATAATAGAATATATTTGTTTCTTCTATAATATCATAAAGCTCCACCGATATATTATTTTCAAGTGAACCCTAAAACAAGGTACCTTTATCACAAAATAGGAATTGTCTGATTAAATAAGAACATGTCAAAGACAAAATAATGAGCAAATAATGGAGGTAGAGGAGCGGTGAGGAGAGGTGAGGAGCGGTGAGGAGCGGTGAGGAGGGCACGCGACGCACTTGGGCTAACATAATCAGCTTAGTTGTTGTCTATATTAGACCAATCCCACTGTTTACTTAACTGTGTGTCGCATTTCCAACAGATTGCTCCTTAATGTAGGTTTGTTGTGGTTTAATAATCTATACTAATGTCATAAAACTGAACAGTCTGTTTGGTAGAGAAACTAATGGTTCCAATTGAAAAAAGTACTACTCATTTATTTTAAAAGCAAAATGTCTTTAGAAATGGCAGCGAATTTTATCGCACTCCTGCTATATGCCAATACGAGAGGAATATATTATATGTATGTATTCAAAACAGATATTAATTATGAATAAAGTGACACTACAACAAAAGATAGAGTAAATTAATAAAACAATTTATTATAAACTATTCGACTCTACAAACGTAATATCGTCATTAAACAATTACTCTGTCCATTACAAAGAGTTCTCCAAGTCACGGCGTTTAGTGACCGCGCGGCGCGACGACTGTGTTGTCGTCTGTCACACGTCCAATGCCATTGTTGCTTGAGGTGGTCGGAATTCATTTGTGAGTGTTCTATCATTTGCACAAGATCATGATCGGAAAAATTAAAATTTTCTAATGTTATACAAACATTATATTATTAAAAAAAATTGTAGCTTTAAGCAAAGTAAGCATAATATTTTTAAGGACACACTTTTTTGCATTTTCCGCACACTTTGCGAGACATTGTGAGTGTTGCTAATCTGGATAGAATAATTTATGTCGTAATTTAGTGTCCATTTTTGTTTCATTCAATAATGTCAAAATTCAATTGAATTAGCATTTTATAAAAATGAGTCTCGAGACAAAAACCAGATGACGCTCAGTGGACAGTGAATGCGCAAAGAACCGATCATTTTGAGGATCCTTGTGAAGCCCCCATATCCATCAGTGGGTGCTGAGAGCATTTTATATGAATTAATATGTATTTGAAAATACTAATCTTGCCTATAACTGTTCATCAATAATTTAAAAGAATACTTGATGACTAATATAAACTGAAACATGTAAACCTATAATTAGTCACTCAGCGAATGTTTACTTAGGAACGACTCTATAATACACCATTACAAGCGTAAGCTCACAATCGGGCACCAATAAGAGCCTAATAAAACAACACTACGCTCCGGCCTCACGCGTCTTCCTCGAACCTCTCCACCAATAATTACGCATTTATTTTCACTAAAATCTCTCTTGACAGCCCGAGATGCATCCCGTGTCAAACCTTTGTGTACTCTACAAACACAAAATGTATTAATAATGTTCGTTGTAGCGCTTATATCTCATAAATAAGGTTGATTTTGGTAGAGTTAGCGTTTATGAGACTGTAGAGTCAAATTAGTTGTTTTATAAGGTGCCTACACGCTCATTAGTGTCTTATAAATAATACGGGGACGCCTATAGAGAGCAAGCTGTTGCAACAATATTAAAATAATAAGACGATAATAAGGCTCTTTGTGTAGTTCGTGTTTCAAATATAATCACATGAAATGCTGTCGTTCTCGATTGTAGATATATGTTAAATACGATGACGGTACAAATATTAGTTTTGCGCGATTGTTTCACTCGTCGCTCTCTGTCCGAATTCGAAGCATTCCGTGTTGAATAAAAAGTTAATACACAGTTTTATAATTACTACAACGTATATTAGAACAATTTATGAAGAATAGATAATAGCATGTAAATGTATGAAAACAAAAAAAGTAACCTACAAAAATAATTGTAGTTATTAATTTAGACTTGGCTATAGAGTACCTAAAAATGTATTTAAAATATTAAAAAGAAGAGTTGTATAATTAATTAATATAAAAAATACAATGATCGATATTTTCTCGTTGTATCCATGCAGGTAATATTTTTCAACAAATGATATCAGTCGAGTGTTATCTCCGGCGGAGTGGAGGGAGTGGAGGGACAGCCGGCTGCGCAAACAGTGCTCGTGTGAGTGTTGGCGCTAGTAATTGGCCGAGAGCTGGAGGTGCGAGATATGTTTACTCAGGCTCACCTCACTCACTGTTGCCGATTAACTTCACACTCTTTCTTTGAAAAATAAACAAATTTATTTTATAATTTACAAAAGTGATGATTTTAGTTTCTAACTCCTTAAAATGTTTATTATATATTCGATTTGGCGGTGTCAATAAGCTTATACTATACGTATTGGATATTGCCATTACTACTGATAAAAAGAGCAGGACATAGTGACTAATCACTAAATTCTCTGTGCGATCAATAATAAATTTATTTAAAACAAGCCTAAGCAAACCATTTAAAGAACAGATCTATAATACCTCACTCTAGGTAGAGCTAAAAACGTCGACGATATTTACATAATGTTGTTACTTTATTATTTCCTTAACATAATAAACAATGAAATATACGATACGAGTCCACAAATGCCTTTAGTTCTAAAGTAAAGTAAACGTCCACGAGGAAATGGAAATATGATTTAAAGAGGAGCAGCGACGTTACATTTTGCTGCTGTGCAAGAAAGAACGTATCGAGACAATTTTTCTGGTTTGGCAAACATCGCCAGAATTGTTAAGTGTGTTTCCTTACTCTACATATATTTTCTTTTAAACTGCTGCATTTTAAGGTTGTTACTACTGTCCTGGCTTTGTCTGTTACGTATGACTCACCAGTTTGAGCTTTATGAAGTAGTCATTAAGTTAGACTTTCTGACGGCTCTGGTTATAGCCGAAAAATTAAAATATTGAAAGTAATGGAAGTAATAATGCATCATAAAAGATCAGGCAAAAAATTAAATAACTAGAGAATAAATTAAAGTTTTTGTTATGATAATGAAAAAAAAAAACTAAACTTTATAAACAATTAAATTGTTTCATTTCATTATCTTATATTAATAAGAAATGCTTTCATAAAAAATGAAACTGCTTAAAAAGAGTAAACATTTTCTAGAAGAGATGTCCACTTGGCTTCATGAATGCCTTTTGTGCATTGTGTTCCAAAACAACAAACAACAGCAAATACACATTCATTAAACGTTTCAGCATCATAAATATAAAATTAGACCACCGAGCCATATCTCAGCGGACATCTTCGGAAGTTGCGAAGAAAATGCAGACATTAGTCGCTCGCTTTACGGGAAATAAACAAAACGAGGCGAAATACAAATCTCCCAGCGGGATATTATAGTAGAGCGTAGTTAACTCGATTACTGGCCCGTTCGTTACTCACCGACGTCCGTCCAGGCGTCCAGGCGCGCGCCTGCTGCTGGGATGGAGGAGCATTTGTGCGGACTATTTGGTGGATATTATCCCGGATATTTATTGAGTGCCGATATCCGCCGGGGAGAGGACGGCTGAAGGGGTAGTGTTTGTGTCTGCTGTACATCTTGCGTTTCATTTTATGCGTTAAATTATTTTTTAATTAGATGTTGCCATTAGATTCATATATTTTATATTGGTTTCGTTTCTGTCTTTGTTGTGAGACTTTTTGGCTTAGTACTAGGCGTTACTATTAAGGGCACGAGGAGAGGATCTGAAACTGATCAATGCTTTCTCTATAATCGATTCAAGCAAATTTTCTATGTATGGAGTGATGGTACTCGCTGCGTTTTGTCCTCCCGCCATATTAGAGTACTCAGTACTGAGGCACTCCAATCTCCACTTTCTAACCGAATCCGATAAGTTCGTTCAATGGCGGACCTCAAAGCTACATTATGTCTCACCAGATCACGAAAATGAAAATAATTTATTCCCTCGAGTAGAGACCGAACCAACGAGCACCGCGTTAACCGACGCTGACCCACTGCGCCACGACGACTCCGAACACGACGACTATAATAATAATTAATTAATTTGGAAGCTGGCGTGTTGTCGCAGGTGCGGTCGTCACATCAATAATATTGTTCTGCGTAGTGCGTCTGGAGCCGGGAGCGCTGTTTGCTCGTACCAGTACTCGTGCCAGCATTGTGCACGCTGCATTGTGTGGAGAACATGTTTTTGGACTATTTTATAAGCTGTGGCCTCCTTTTTAAACATACCATTACTAATATTTACACAATTAGATATTTGTCGCAAGAGCACGTCATCTGTTTTGTAAGCGAGGAATACATTCATTTCATTTCTTCGCTTTGGGAAGAAAACTAAGCGTGGTTGTTATGGCACAGGAGCACAAGGGATTGTAGATTCAGTTCCCAGTCAAGAGAATAAATTAAATTGAAACATGCAATGTCGTAATAATAATAATTATTATAATTTATTCAAATGGAAATAACTAAAATAAGATATTATTTTAAATAAAATGAAGCTCTCTCGCTTGAACAGTGCTGGTGATGGTGTAATGTAATAAAAAAATCCATTTTGAAGTCGCTACATTTGCGTCTACAAAACAAGTGTCTGTCGGGTCATTAATTTAGCGCGCGCGTTGCTCGACCGCGGCGGCGTTAAAGAGGGTGGCTCTGTGTCGGGCGGTCGGAACGAATCTGTTCGACATGCTCTTTCTCCGATACTAGCATTGTAATGTGTACACACTGTTCCCTATGTACCACCGAATTGTGGAAAGTGCTGCGCTTTGTCTTCCATCATAGCGAAAAACTGTACTTACGGTGCGAGGGAATCCCGCCCCGAGATATTGCGTGATGAGTAGCAGACCTCAACGCCACGCCAGAGGGAATTGTAGCGCCACTACCGTAGCGTTTATAGTGAGACATCGAGTTAATTACCAAAAACAGTTTAACATAATTGTGGGCGCAAGCTTTCCAATGTAACACAAAGCCTGTCCGTGGGAACTGTCGCTTGTCGTCGTACAGGAAGTCAGAACGTATCTAGTTCAGGTGGAGGTCGACACGAGCGTAATAAATGATCCAAACATCAATCAGGCGTGTATGGAGTTGTGGCACAATGGACGCATTACCAAATTAATTACTAATCGATTTATAGTCGCACGGAATTATGTAATTGATTTGTTACAATATACGTACTATGTCATTGTTATAGTATTAACTATTTATTGTATGTAATAGTGGCACAGTGTCTGACCGTAAATAACGGTTGTGGGTTCGATCTCCATTTGGGGAATCAAGTGTTTTCATTTTCTCGCAATGTCTCGAAAATTGAGTGTTGGGTGAGGAATGGAATGTCTTAACACTAGATTGCTTGAAAAGGAAGCATCTACAAAGCAGGAACAAGAAAGGCATGGACGACAAAAGTCTGTGGAGCATGGCAACCCAAAAAAAACCCACCAAATATATATTTGGGATTCTACAAAAAAGGAGGTTAACAGTTTGACATATACCTACAATATAGTATTAATGGAATTGAATAATATCTCTATTTAGAATTCCACATGAATGAATGAAGTGTTTTTATGTCTGTTCATAGAAACAGTTCTTGAAAATTAAAAGTCATATTGGGGTGATCCTTTTTAATTTAAATGTATATTAAACGAAAGCAAGAGTATTAATCAAAATCTGTTCAGTAGTACTTGAGATACACGCATTCCTGGTAGTCAAATGTATGACATAGTGTCTAGAAGTAGAAGGCAGGTATTTAAAGTTAATTTATTTTAACTAGTTAAGGATTCTCCTTTCATTATTCATATTTGGATAAAAAAACAGTATCACAATTCACAATAAAAATCCACTAGATGAAAGTCACTTGAAGTACTCGTGAAATACCACAAATGTAATAAGACAAGATCTAAGTCAAATATCCTGCACAAACTTTTAACTATTGTAATGTATACATAATAGTATAAAAAGGCGCGGCTCGAGCTAAGTTTAACTAAGTGAGCAAAGGAACCTAGCCTGTTAAAACTTGTTGTGCCCTCTCGACGCTGAACGCCGTCCAAACTGCTAAATTCTTTAAATTGATGGCCGAAGTCTTTCCACTCTGGAAAGTCTTGAGCTTTCTCACGATTCTTTGAGATGTTTTGTCGATGCGGTTCTCAGATTTGGTCGGCAAATATTTTATTTACCGACGATCGGTGCATATTTGGAAATAAATGTGGACAGGTTACATAAATCGTGTAAACAAGACCTTGACAGTTATAATCTGAGGTCTAAGATTTGATGCATCAAATAATATTTTAAGCAGTAATTTAAAGATATTGAAGGCGTGGAGGAGGAACACACACACCATGCAAATATCTATATTATGTTCAATACAATAATGCAAGTGCTCCAAAACAATACTATTATGTTGAGGGAGCTCTACCTGATAACCCGCTCCTCCCCAAGGACTGGGTATGTTTGGAATATTTCCCTTTGGATGATAAAAAAAATGTGTTCCTAAAGTCAACCATATATTGTTAACCTTATTAAGTATATAATAGTCTAGTGTCTACATTTAAGAAACAAAAGTACTTCTTTTAGAAAATTTTCAAAATTTTGAACATAACCTAAGTTGTAAACCTGCACCTCTTGGAAAAAGCGTCAAGACAGCTGAGAGTCACAACGATTACAATAACATCCCAATCCAAAGTCGGTTAAAGACAAACAAGTTAACAATGCGAGCGTTTCAGTTCCAATACATTGTGTTCTCGAAATGGTGGACTATCAATCTCGCAAATTGCACGTCCAAGTTAAATATCCGCAATTGTTCGCTAATGTGATAGGAAAGCGAGTACGTACGTCTGTCGGTCGGACAACCGCCCACAGCATTACCGCTGATTGAGACTCACTTAAATTAATAAGATTGCTGCCAGTGCTGCCAGTGCTGCCAGTGTACGCGATTAAGAGGTCCGAATCGAGAATTTATAGAAGGATTTACTGATTTAGTATAATGAATTACATTTAGTTCAGTATGGGACGAAATTAATGGGAAAGTTTAAAAAGATTGTGCAAGTTTAGCGAAATGGGTAAAAATTAAAAAATATAGGTACCTAGGCATCCTTTTGTTAACTATTCTGGTGATAACCCAAATCTTTGAGTATGTTGGTAAGAAACCTTACCTAACATTCCTTTAACAAAAGGTTACGTAATTTTTTACGTTTGTTTGTCGATTGAGGTTTATTATGGTTTTTAATAGCATCGAAATTTTCTACTAAGCAAACGAATATTCTACTTATAAAAACAGTAGAATATTCGTTTGCCCGGAAAACTAAAATATTAAATAACTTTTCGTGTCCATTAAGCACTAGAAAGCATCCAATGGACCACTTCAAATTTATTAAGGCCAACATACGTATATTTGCTATTTAATATACTTTTTTTAAATAAGATTATAATGAACAATATATGAACATTAGCATAACAACGTATCTTTTTCATCCCTGATGCGATTAATTGTCAAACTTTCCAAATAAAGTAACAAGCAGAGAGAGTAGCGTAGAGTCGAGTCACAGCGGGGGCCGGGAACAGCGCTCGTTAGTTGTAGGCACGCGCTACAATTACTGCGCACGAGTGTCTCGCTCGCGGCAATTATGTTAGAAGATTACTTGTGTTTATTTAATAACTAGTACTAGTTGTACCCACGGCTTCCCCGGTGGTCAGATGGACCACAGCCATTTTCTACTCTGACCACGGGTAGTTTGGGTTACATCGACATGATTAAGGTGGTGTGATATCGACGTCCTTCATAAATTGGCTATCTTACTCATAAATCGTTTCTAAGATAGTGCTAAACAAATTGTCTAGCTTTATAACTGATGATTGTGATTGTACTCTTTGTAAAAATAGGTAGTAGAAAAAAATCTTGATCCAATATAATGTTAATTTGTTAACCAGAATAAATATTAACATTATATACAATAAATTACGTCAATAGATTGTAAGGTTAAAATAATAAGTTACTTTAGACCTAGACACTATAGAATACAGAGTTAAGAAGTAAAAAATTAAAGTGGTCTGTTAGAAAAGAGACCTGTACTAATGTACTAATAAATTACTTTTATGTCAGAAGCCTGTAAGACGCTTTCAAAAATATTTTAATTAATTTACCTATAATTATAGTGTTTAAATAATAAATAAAATAGTTTTCTATGCTAAATCTTAGCTTAATCTAGATTATTTTTATTCATAGATTCTTACAAGCACTTTGGGATTGGTGTTAATATAAAAATGTTAACATTATCAATCTTAAGTAAAGCTACCAACTGGAAAGCAGGTTTGCTAAGAAAAATTAACTTTACATTCGTTATATTTCGCAATTTAATTTTTTAAGACCATCATGGCGCAGTGACTCATTGTGAAAGCGACGGTGGTGAGGTCGATTTCCGCTTGAGTAGTAAATGAATCATGTTCATTTCTGCGCCCTGGAGACTAAAACTGTGAACTTCGCCACTCAATATGGAGAACTCTATATTCCTTTTGCTGGGTAGGAGAATACAAAAAAAACATTTCAGTACAAAACATATAGAAACACACATAATCACTAATAATTATATGAATATTTATCGCGGTCGCGCGTCGTCGCGTGCGCGTGCGCCGCACTCGCGCCTAATCCCTCATCGCCGGTGACCGCCACCGGTGCGGAGTTGTTAGCCATTATGGCGATGCTTATTTATAATAATGAACTGTAATAGAGAGGAAAATACTTTGTAATGTTTAAATAACTGCTATTATGTGGCTGCCTTACTTCCTTACTTCGTTAAATAAAGAAAAGATACATTATAATTTACAACAAAACAGTCATATTTGAGTTGGACCCAGTTGAAAATGTAATAAAAATAAAACATAATTTATATACACTACAAGAGAGCTGTAAAGTGCTACAAGCTCACCCTTGGCGTTGCAACAGTAATGTGCCTATAATGACATCGAATTTAGATTTTATAATGACGATTTATACGTTGTCATGTTTCAAACTCAATTTGTTTAGCAAAAACAATATATTTGAATGTAAAATGAAGCTCCACAAGACTGGTAGAGAACAACAAATCAATATGAGCCCTATATCGGGACGGTAGAGGCAAAAATGAACCAAACGTATACGCGTGACTTCGAATACGTGTGAAAGGGGTGCATTTGTTAGGGGATGTTTTTGGTCGTTTTATTTGGTGATAGATACTAGATACATTTGTGACAAATTATTTTTGTGATTTTTTCACCTTATATGTACCTATAGATAACCTAAATATTGTTTTTGACATCAGCCTATAGTTTAGCTAATGGCTTCTTCTGGCTGTTTTACAGTTACAGTTGGTTGCCTCGACATGGTTAAAGCGATATAAGACAGGTTAGCCTTTCTCTATAGATGGACTATGCAACATGAAAACAAACTTTCCAATTAATTACAAACAAGTAGTTTCTGAGATTACCTCGTTCAAACTCTTCTATTGTTTTATGCTAAATATCAGTATTGAGTTTAAATGCATAGAAACCGCTCTCTATATTAAACTAAATGTTCTTACAAAACAAAACAAAGTAAAACATTCTCATATGAATAATTAAGTGGACGTTGTGTCGTCCCATTATAGCGTTTAATATAATTATATTTATTACAGAGTGGTTATAAATGATCCAGATAACTTGTTTAGAGGAGGGCGAGGGTGGACGCGGCGCTCTACATTGTTCATGATTTTTCAAAATTTTATTAAAATTTATGATCTAATAAATATATTTGTTTCTTGTTTGTCTGTTTTTAATATGATTATGGATTTATTTATTTTTTGGTAAAAGTAATAGTGATATTTTTTGTTTATATAAATAACATTACAAAATCTTAATCTTCAAAGTTTTCTAATTGTAAAGAATTGAGTTTACTATATCTATAATTACATCTAAATAAATAATCATGAAAAAATGAAATTGGACAACTATATCAATGTATAAAGATAGGTATAAAACATAATTCTAGTGCTGAATATCTACTAAAACTTATATTAACACCTATTTTATATAGTCTCGAACCCCGGATCTCAGATAAATAGAAGCGTGGCGTAAAAATGTGAAATTTCGACAGATGTTTATTTTCGTAATCTGGACATCCACTAAGGGATTTTGAAAAATTGTAACCCTAAAGTTATGCAATAGAGGTCGAAAGTTTGTATGGATATTTTTTTAAATCAGCACCGATTTTTGTAAAATCCATAATCCAGACTATTGAAAATATTTCATTGAACACGTGTTTCATGGTTTTTAGAATTTACCCCTAAGGGTCCAAATAAGCAGGCGAAGCTGCGCGCGTCCGCTAGTAGGTAAGTCATAAGTCTGTTCTACTTTCCATAAGTACCTACCATATAAATCTCAACACCATAATCAATACAAATTAGATAAAGATAAATCACCTCATATCACAACCGCCACATTAAGCACAAAAAGTTATAAAAACAATTTAATAAGTGCCCACAGCGCGTGTCGGCGCGCCGTCCCCGTGCTCGTCCTCGTCCCCGTCCTCGTCCCCGTGCTCGTCCTCGTCCTTGCCCACTGTCGACCCCTAATCCGATTTCCGCTGATTTATCACTCACTCCATGTGTAATAATCAATTTATGAGATAAACTATAAATTATCCCCCGCACCCTTATTACAAGGGATTAAGGGATGTTACAGGGGATGGAGCACAAAGGGATGCGTTTTAAAGAGCAAATATCTGGTCCTAATACGTCGTAATGAGCTGGTGACTTCGGTGGTGTTAGTTGGTCGGTTTTTAACTTACATATTTTTGGGTTGAAGTATTGTTTCTTGTTAGTTGTTATTATTTTCGTACAGCGGTCAAGTGACGCCGAGTCAGGATCGAATCTATAATCCTAGTGTCAACAGTTAGATACTGTACCGTTGCACTATAATGGCCATAATGGATTTATTTTTCAGGATATTTATGAGAGACAAAGAAAAAAAACATAATTCTCGATTTTTCTTCTTTTATTCGATAAGCACCTATTTCTTACTTAATTTAATTTAACATACATAGAGTAGTATATACCTACATTATTCCATAAAAATTACTAATTAATGTATGTAGAGCCGGTCTTATTTCTTCAAGTAACAACCTAAATTCCCACAGACTACTTTTGGTAAAAATAAAAGGAATTATAGTAAAAATAAGAGAAAAGGGGAAACAATTATGAAAAGGTA
>JAKRZM010000031.1:120012-136809 GCA_036379175.1 Heliconius cydno galanthus | reverse complement strand
TTATATAGCCTATAGCACTTCTGAAGAATGCAGCTTTCATACAAAACAAAAACAAAGTAAATCGATCCAGTAGATCCAGAGATCTTAGCGTTCAAACAAACAAACAAACAAACAAACAAACAAACTCTTCCGCTTTATTATATTAGTATAGATTTAATTTGGAAAAATCTATTTAATTACTTTGTATTTTTTATCTTTTATAAAGATAGTCAATTCTATAACAGACTTAAGACTTTCATAGATAATGAGAACTCAAAATGGCACTTCTAACATAACTATTGGTGAAATTGCAAACTTAAACTTACGTTTAGATTAACTCAATAGATATTGTGTGATGGGAGATATAGGTTAGTTGAACGACCTGCGAGCACGTTGCATCTACAATCAGATGCTGTGCCACTGAGTCATGCCGGCATCAGGACGAGGCCCGGAGTAGTAGTAGTTACTATAACATTAAACACGACGTAGTACAGCAACAAAGGCTCAAATAGAGCTGCCTAATGCACGCGTTGTGAGTATCGTGTCGGATGCTGCAGGTATCCGGGGCGTAATTGGCGAGAAATTCGATCACCTCCCGGAGCCGAGCCGGGAGTGCGACAGACACCGACTCCTGCATATGTATGTAGAGTCCAGTTGATATTACATTTACTTATATTAATATACATTATTATGTAGGTATGTTAATATTTAAAAAGCTAAAAAGTTTGTGTGATTAAGCGCGTTAATCTTTCAATTCTATCCTAATCTTTAAAAATCTAATTGGAAAAATGTATCTGTATTAGATAGGCCATTCGATAGGATCGAGGAGGGCTATAAACTATTATATATTACTCGTATAACATGATGTTGTTACCAGAGTGAGCAACACTCCTCGAAGAGAGAGTCGAACCCACATTCCACCACGCCACGTGTATAGTCGCCGTACCATAACGCACATATGACCATTTTACGAAGCATTCAATAACGAAGTACTTACAAAATTCCAATACCCAATATCCAGGTAGGAAGTTTCACAGTCGGTTTCCTCTCGGTAGCTACGAGATCATATTTCTCGCCAATTACCGCCGGAAGCCGCTCTCGTTCACCAACGGTGTTATACACCAACTCATCAATTATTCTTTTTATACGTTACTTTTTATACGTTAAATAAATCAAAATATTATTTGTTATGTTTTATGTAATTGTAGCGTTAAGATCCGCAAGCCAGCATATATATATCTCGAAAATAGGGCTGTGAGTGGGATTTGTCGTTTTTATAGAATTAGAAGCGGAGGTTATATATATTAGGAAACGTTCAAAGCTATTAGAGTTAGGCTGTCTTCACGCTTTTTTCCGTATATAGCTGGTTACGTAGAGGAAACCTAGTGTTATGACACTCCGGTAAGTGACGGTATTCAACGCCGCGTTATGTCTTTTGAGAGCAGGGAAATGATAAAAATTAAACGATCACAATGTTTCCAAATGTGGATCGAATATATTGCTTGCCCATGGCGCCATAACGGCTAGTTCTACTTTCTTAGTAAAAATATACTATTTTTGTTTCTTTTATAGTAAATCCCATTTTGTTCAATTGTTTTCATTGAATTGAATCTATCCATTAAATATGTAATTTAATGAAGAACAGTCAGTATATTTACATTAGTTGTTTAAAATTTATAAGAATAACATAATTGACATGAAAATCTTTACATTTTTAAGTAAGAAATATCATTTGTATATTTTAATTTTAATGCTAAAGGAATAGTACCTTATATTTTCAAGATACTTGTAAATTCTACTAACATATATAAAACCAAATTTAATTATGGGAATTAAAAAAGAAAAAGCAAACATACAGCTTAAAAATATAAGTAGATAAAAGGTCTCTTCATTAAATCCTCCAACATAATACAAATGAAGTGCATTACATACAGAACTGAATGAGAGCGACGCAAAAAGACAAATAGCTAAGACAAAAGTCCGCCATGCCACTGACGAGGCGGGGCTAATAAAACCGCCACGTCGAACAAAGGCACGACAAGCATGATTGTGGGTGTTCATTAAAAGGTGCTATATTAATAGGTGCTAAGATTTATATTAGATTGGCTGTTTGCGGCGGTTACGACGTTCTGGAGTGGTTAGCTGGCGTCGAAGTGGCCAATCAGCGAGCAGTTGCCATGGCGACGTGTCCAGAGGCGCCGCTAGATGGCGGTAAACGTTTGTGAAAACAGCGGTGAGGTTTACAAGCTTATTATTGATGGCAAGTGTTTTAAAGTTTTCGCTTGTTCATAGCTTAAATATTCGATTTTAATATTCAATATGTTGGATTTTTATGTTTTTGTTTAGTCAGATAGATATATTGATTAATATTTTGTATAATATTACGAATACTTATACTTAGTATTAAATAACTATCTGGCATGGCGGTAGTGTATGAATAATACCGATTACAAACAAATACCTACAATTAGATTGCACAATAATCCAGTTATTACAACGTCTCAACCGCCCCGCTAGTGCCCCGCTAGTGCCCCGCTTGGGGTACCTAACGTAATCTCCAGAAGCTATTATATCGAAAATTTTAAAGGCATCTCCCACAACACGCAACTTAAAGTTACGACGATAGATTTCATTTTGCAATGTTATCAAATTTTCCTCGTTCCCAACGTAATTAAGTGGTAATAAACTTTGTTGCCTTAGATTAGGGTTTATTTTGCATTGTGGCGACATGAGAGTTTGGAAATGAAATTTTCATAAACGTGGTGTTCGGGGGGGGTCTGGAGGTGGTCTGGGGGAGTTTGTGTTTCCCCCGCAGCTTCCGAGGGAAGGTGCCCGATGCTTGAGCTACCGTTGTGTGTAACCGGCAAACGGAAAAATTATTAATAATAATTACGTTTCTAGTGCCGAGTAATTACAACGTATGTACCTTCCTGGGCCGTGCAGCAGCATGCTTGCTGGTGACTAAAAAAACATTCAAAAAACAATACATTTTATGTAAGATTCTTATGTTTCCTACTACTACTACTACTACTAGCAAAGTGCGCTGGAAATTGTTGATAAACTTGATAGTTCATAAGTTACCTTACAGTTGCCAAAGCACTGTATTCAAATATTTACTCAGTAGCAGTAACACGCTATTGGGAAAAATGGACATTTTCTGACATTTTATAAATCTTAAAAGTAACTTTAAAAATTATTTATTTTTACTTAACTTGACTATAAAAAATAAAAGCGATTAACGCTTTTATTTTGTAACGATTGATTGTATCTAATACATTTACCATAGACTACACACCTACGTAGTACGTAGTACGTTATCTGCTATGCGCACATTAATGGTGTACCTAAGTGAAATCTTTTTAAGTGCCCTCTTTTTATTTTATTTTTTTACTTTCACGCTGTATGCGGGGTAGGCAGAGGATACTTGGGGTCCTCGTGCTATGACACTACGTTCCCATTAAAACACTTCCGTTCAAAATTTTTCTCTTTATATATTCTATAATTTCGTTAAAAATCTATAATTAGATTAACGCAGTGCCAAGCACACAGCAGAGTTGGCAGATGGAAGTGTTAGGACACTCCTTATCGACCAATTTTTGAGACATTGTTTACGGCGAAACTCCACGTCGCGATTTGTATGCAATGTATAATGGAACAACATAACCCTTTTTTCGTCTATTTTCAATTTACTATTAGGTACCTACTAATTCGATATTTTGGAAACGATAATAATAAGTTTTGATTTACTAACAAACTCAAACAATTGGATAATAAACGTCCATTCAGCACTAATCAATGTCAGTCAATTTGACGTCAATCAGCGTTGAGTTCCGTTTTACTAATTAAAAAAAATACGATCCATTCAACAAAAGCGTTTGTTTCCTAACAATTGGTATAGAAAGTGTTCCTTCTGCGAAATTTTTGCGGTTCCTTGCGTAACGTATCACGTTGCCGACGTCGGGTGTCGGGTTCCCTTCAAAAGAAGTTTCCTGTGACTAGACTTTCCGTGTTTTGATAGATTCCTGAGATACTTTATCATAATATCCTGCTTAACTAATAAAATGTTGGTAAAATTATGTTTATTGTTACTCTATTTATTAATTTTACTTATTTAATTAATAAGACAAATAAATCTGAGACAGTTTGCTACGTCTTTCTTTCTGGCTTTTTTTTATGATGAAGATGAAAAGTATTATGTTGATATAAAAGCTGATAAAGTACTATTACTGTAATTTTACGCTGTGTCCCTATAAACCAAATAGTATTCCCACCATCGCCAGCCCCATGCTCACCCTACATCTATCGATGGCTTACAGAATATCGAGTGTCACGGTTCCTACAATCGATGGCAATTGACGTCTTTGATGGCGTAATGGGCGTCTTTGTTGTACTGAACACGAGACGATGTTTTTTCTTAATCGAATTATGTGGGATTTACTATCGAGTTAATTGTGCTTCTCGATACCTACCAGCCAGTTAATATTACTTCGAATCCAACTTAAGTTTGGGCTTTTAGGTAATTTTGTTAATTTCTTTTATATATTGAGCCCCTACTTTTTGTACATATTCAGATACCTACATATTTTTTCTTAAATTTCTGTTTTAAGTCCACGCAAATACGATAGAGACCTTTGTCAATAGAAACAAAAGTCTCCTATATTTTAGTTTAAACATTAGGAAGACTAGAAGCCCTTAGTTATATCCAAATTACTTTATTTATTTCAATAAATTTAAATATTCTAAAAATTATTAATTAACAATTAAAAAATGTGTAATTTATTACTTGATTATAATAGTTTTCCCTCTTTACAGCCTTGAATTTCAAGACTTGCGTAAGAACTCTACATATCTTAGAATAATTAAACGATAATATATAAATAATTGCTGGTTTTATTGTTATAATAGATGAGTATTGTTGATTTCAAGAAGTAGGACGATGCATTCCTCTCAATCAAGGACTTCATTATAGACGTAGTTTATTATTCTGAGAACGGTTAATTATAACTGGCAGCGCCAAGTAACTGTTATGATAGTAACAAGGGCAGAGGAACAATATGTCGTGTTAAGGTGAAATGATCGTTTAGTTCTACAATTTTAATTTATGATCATTACTTGTTGGACAAACGAATGGAAGCGATTCGCGAGCGAGGTGAAAAAATAATCCAGTCAGTTACTTAATGGTTTTTACCATTCTTATTAAAATATAAGTAGCAATTCAAATATTTTTGTATCAAATATTCTACAACAAAAGAATATTAGAAGAAGAAGAATGTCTTACAACGAAATAGTTATGGAATATCTATATATTAGATGATATTTCGTTAGTAAATTATAAATTCGAGTTGAATTCGTTCCCAAACGATGAATGTAATCAAAGTTGTATTAGGAACGTATGATAAAGGCGAACAATTACATATTCCGCATTTCAAAAGATTGAAATTTAATTTAAAGGTACATAATGGAATAAAGTATATTCTTCGATAGAGAAAATAATACCTCAAAAGAGGTCCAAAACCAACCAAACCGTCTATAGCAAAAGTTGACTGTAGGCTTTCCCGATAGCTTTGCTCAGCAAAACCGTTTAAAGTAGTGGTGAGCTCCCCTTAAGATAGATATTGTTGACTTTTTATATTAATTCAAAATGATTAAACTTAAAATGTATGACTGACCTGTATCCTGTCTTCAGGCAGATCAGTTTTGAGCGAGAGCATCTCCCGCGCGTACACATCTGGATAGTGCGCGTCCTTGAACGCCTTCTCCAGTTCATCCAATTGGTAAGAGGTGAAGATGGTCCTGCTGCAGAAACCGAACACAGATGGGTAGACTTGGGTGGGTAGAACCTAGTGTTACATATCGTTTTCTGTCTAATTTCCTTTACTAGGTCAGTGTTGAAACAAGGTAATGAAAAATAAAATATGTGATGCTGCATGCTCCAAATGCTCTTTGAATCCACTATTATTGTCTCTCTAGCCACTATGTAACACTGTTTATTTTTATGAATTCATATGTTCGTGTAGGTCCTATTACTGTAAACTAACTATACGAGTCGAGGGAAAAGCGCGGCGTTGATCTCTGCCATTCAACTCCATAACGGAACAGAAGTGATATAATGAGAACGTAGTGTCTTAACACTAGGTTCCCAGGTTCCCTCTACTTACTCTGCTATGTGTGCANAGTGGTGAGCTCCCCTTAAGATAGATATTGTTGACTTTTTATATTAATTCAAAATGATTAAACTTAAAATGTATGACTGACCTGTATCCTGTCTTCAGGCAGATCAGTTTTGAGCGAGAGCATCTCCCGCGCGTACACATCTGGATAGTGCGCGTCCTTGAACGCCTTCTCCAGTTCATCCAATTGGTAAGAGGTGAAGATGGTCCTGCTGCAGAAACCGAACACAGATGGGTAGACTTGGGTGGGTAGAACCTAGTGTTACATATCGTTTTCTGTCTAATTTCCTTTACTAGGTCAGTGTTGGAACAAGGTAATGAAAAATAAAATATGTGATCATACTCGTATAGCTCCAAATGCTCTTTGAATCCACTATTATTGTCTCTCTAGCCACTATGTAACACTGTATATTTTTATGAATTCATATTTTCGTGTAGGTCCTATTACTGTAAACTAACCATACGAGTCGAGGGAAAAGCGCGGCGTTGATCTCTGCCATTCAACTCAATAACGGAACAGAAATGATATAATGAGAACGTAGTGTCTTAACACTAGGTTCCCAGGTTCCCTCTATGTGTGCAAATAGCGTGAAGCTATGCTATACGTGACATTTCAATATCAGTGCACATCCGGGCTCAAATTCCAGGATACAACATTTAAATTTCAACATTCCGGAAGGGATTCAAACAATACGTATGTAGGTATGGTTAGTTCCCACTGTTCGTTCAAGTTTTGAGGCATTGTAAGTAGATTGATAGTAGTAGTGTAGTAGTGTAGTACTATTTTTACCATTAGCGTCGTACACTGGAAACTAAGTAGGTAGTGCTATTTACCTATGTCTGCGTTTTTTCTTCTTTTTCTTTCCATTGTATCCAGTGAGACCATCTACAGTGAAGTCTTTTGCTGCTTCCAATGAAGATACACCTGTGAACAAATGTAATATATACAATTGTTAACGAACAATATTTATAACTGTAAAAAATATAATCATTGACGTACAAAGGAACAATAAAATTATTAATCATTGAATAAAAAAAATAATCGATCATAATTACATTTATGTACGTATAGTTAGTCAATAGTGTTTAGTTAGTTTAGCTGCACGCTGTATCGCGTATGAAGCAGAAAAGGTAAAGGAAATCAGTGCTAAAACACTCCGTTCCTCACTAACCGCCTTATAGACATTGTATGTCGAGGGGCGGAGCTGCGTTGTTACCAGAGCTAGGAAATGAAAATACTTTATTCTCTCAAGTGGCATTTGCACTCACAACCGTTACCGTTGCGTCACTGAGAGTTAAACCTAATATTTAATATGCTCATTTTTAAATATATAAATGATTTTGATACATTTGATAGCACACTTGTATTAAGCACAAGCACACCCAAGCTGTTGTGTCGTGTTAATTGCGTACAAACAACCCGTCCCGACCGTAATCCATAGCAGTTTACCGAAGTATGGGGATTGTCACATAATTACCGAATGTGATTGCCAAATGAATTAGTAAACAGCCG
Organism: Heliconius cydno galanthus; assembly: GCA_036379175.1. Lineage (NCBI taxonomy): Eukaryota > Metazoa > Arthropoda > Insecta > Lepidoptera > Nymphalidae > Heliconius > Heliconius cydno. The sequence goes on along the minus strand of JAKRZM010000031.1, from coordinate 129,147 downwards.
GCGCCGGGTTAGCACATCAGCACATCAGCGCCGGGGTGGGGCCGGGCTCCCCCGGGACGACTGGTAATTGAATTTGGTGCCGTATGAATGAATTATTAAATTTAGAGCGGTCGCCTTATCGACTCCGCCTAGCACCTAGCATCCATTGCCGTGTTCCAGACGTTTGACGAACTCTACAAATGTAGAGCAAGCAATGTATTAGCGTGTTCGTGTGTTATTTGAGTTGGCGAATGCGTAACTAATTGTTAATGGAATTGTTTTGGAAAGGGTGCAGGATAGTGGAGGAGAGTGGAGGAGAGTCGCGGGTCAAGCCACGTGGTGTTGTAACGCTTGTAACGCGTTATACGGTTCATCGAGGGAGATTAACGGATAATAGTGATAGTGTTCATGTTGTTAAGTTATAAATGACATTATATCAAAATATTATGTTGTCGAGGTAATTATGCGTGTTGTTAATGTGCAATTAGTTAATTATTTATAATAATGCCCAAAATATAAGTCACTTCTGTAATAGCGTTTTATTCCAGAATTTTAATTATTATAATTAAATAAAAAAACTATTAACAACTATAATGGTAATGAATGTAATTTTAGAAATATATAAAAACTTAATACTAAAAATATTTTGCATTTCAATTTGTTCATTTCCCAAGAAACATATCGAAATGTACTCGTATAAGAAAGTAGAGTTCACAAAAGAACTACAACACAGTACTAGTAAAGAAGCTACAAGCGCTATCGTGTAATTGATTAGCCCGCCCGCGTGGGCGGCGGCAGGGACCAATCAACATTCCCCGCCAATCGATCCACCGCCCTACCCGCCCTAGCCGCCCTACCCGCCCTACCTTGACCACCTCACGCCACACACCACTCGTCACTTAATATATTCTACGATATTACTAACAACTCTACTAACATAAAAAAGTATTAACTAAGAAAGTAGATATTTCGATATCCAAATGGTTCATTCTGCGTTTTTCTCTATAAATGTTATTTATATTTAGTGTTGTTACGTCACGGAAGTCAAGATGCTGAGCTGGATGTGTGACATTCATTCGAGGTAGTCTTGGGGTCCATGACATAGCGGATAAGCTCCAAAAGCATCGTCTGAGATGGTAAGGCCACGTTGCGCGTCGGCCTAGGAACTATATCGGATGCAAGTTGCTATGTCTGTCCCTGCAGCTAAACCTCCCAGACGCCCAATGTGTGTGTGATTGAATGTTGTGATGCAGGACATGAGAGCCCATGGTCTAGGCCCAGGACGTTACAAATTGTTCAAAGATGAGTAGGTTAAGCAGGAAGGCGGACCCTGGGAAGATGCGTCGAGATTATGCCCAAAGATATTTATTAAGAAATTTGCTTGTTAGACTTCAGTGATACGATATGTCTAACATTAATTGTACAAAACAATCGAAAAAACGATACGATATTTTAGTAAGAATCAACGAGCACCACGTTGTATCCCGCACAAGCGGAGGTCGCCGGTCGAAACGATGATTCACACTTTCCGCCTAATTTTTCAAGTACCTATTGCTAATAATTAAATATGTATTTGTTTAAAATTAAAAAAAAAATAAGTCCCGCTGTGTTTCTTGCGCCGGTTCTTCTCAGGTCTGAGGCACTCATTTTTGCGAACCTGTGGTAGATTATTGGAGATTCAAAAAATAAAGCTTGTAACTTTTTATTTTCAATAAAAATATTTGAATTTGTGTATTGTTACCAGAGCGAGGAAAGGAAAATATGAAACATTTTTATTTCTTCGAAAGGGCATCGAACCCACGACCGTCCCCTCTATTGCCACATGCTCGCGGTACCGGCCTCGATGTGTTCGTACAAGCCTGACCAATTTACATCATTATCATCTACATTTTTAACTCGTATAACTAAACTAAATGTATTTTTAGTGTCTTGTTTATATTTTGTTTATGACATTTCAAAATAATAACAAATATGTAGTTTGTACACCAGTATAAAACAGAAAAATAAAACCGTAATATTTAATTAAAGGAATAATTCAATATCTAATGATTTACAACTGAAATCAAGTTAAATATTTATTGGACAAATTCCTAAGTGAATGGCAATTTCTTACGCCTGTAACAATGTAATTTACTCCTGCCTCCTCGGGGACCACGCTCGAAGAAGGGGAAAAGAAATGACTCTATCATTTGAAACCAAGCTTATAAACAATTAAATTATAATCATCTTATATTGAGCATTATATATTTAAATAAAAATACCTATTTTAAATGATGATTACTAAAAGTGAAAAGAAACTTAAGCGTTATAGTTTATTATGTGCATACACAAAAGTGCATTAACAATACTCCACCCCCCCACCAACCCCCCAAGGAGGGGGGGGGGGGTGCCTCCTCCGTATGCGACACACAAATTTAAATTGACTTAAATAGAAAATATGAATTATGAGTGAATGTAAAGTGCGTTAAAAGCCTCCATTAAGACTCTGCTCTACAACCGTTACTGATAAACACTAATTTCAATTTAACTAAATCGAGCATTATATTTTTAATGACAGACAACTGCGCTGGCTTTAGATGATGGAAGTGTATTATCCAAATGGGCATTTTGGCCCTCGCAGTCCCTTTAGTGGAGCGGGCTTAGTGGAGCGGGTTTAGTGCAGCGGTGAAGAGGCAAAGTTAATGCAATACATTAAGTATTCGAATAGTGTACATACTGTGACCATGTAGCATTTAAACATGATTGTGAAACTGTTTAAAATATAACAGCGGACCATTACGTAAAGCGGAGAATGGAAACCGATGGGTAATGTATGCGTCGCCACGAACTCGTCAAACAAAACGATCAATACTCTACGCCATGGGAGTAGAGTTGAAATTCCTGTGGAGAAATGTAATTTAAATACGAGGACCCTCCCTCGAGCTCACAAAATATGACTCTCGGCGAAGGAAAGCTACTCGTGGTGGAGAGTACACTGCCACTTTACCGACATTGTTACAGCACATAATAACAAACATGCGAACCCAACGACTAACGAGAGACTTTTCACGCATTGTATGCCTAATCCTGGAACCTTCCATCATTTGCAAAAGGGTACCTAAGGATCTCCTCGATTTGTACAATCTTCAATGTCACGTTAGAGATCCAATCGACAAAAGTAGCGGTTGACAAGCCATTGTGCTTACTGAAACACACCGGGGGTAACAAATCATTGTTACGTACATGTATATATATACCATAGCGGCACTGCGCAAATGATGACATGATAGTAAATTAAAACATTACATTTAATAATTCATTCACTCTGTGAACACAGATGACGGCCGTAGAGCGTAATGTGTGTGCATGCACATGTTTGTGAGTGCATGCACATGTATGTGTGTGCATGCACAAGTATGAACAACTTGATTACAGTGAATAAGTATTGTATGTCTGATGGTCCTACACGATATCTGGCACCAACATAAAGCAGCACACACTGGGACACAAAGTAACATGTCGCGTGTGAAATGAAATATATATATCGGATAGAGGCAGCCAGGCTTCGTTTATCTCATATTGGGCCAATTTTGCCAAGCTTGGCTGTCGCGTGCCAGTGCCAGTGCTTATTGGCAATTTTCGCGAGATCAGCACGAGATTGCGTTTACACGCCCTAGCGCGGGACGCGGCCGCCTTACCTGATTCACTCACTTTGAATACAGCTATATATAACAACTTCAAGATTTGACTTCAATATTCAAAATATATGTTTGTTTGTAAAATACTTTACATTAAATGCAACTACGTACAATAGGTATGAGATGAAGAATGTATTTTAGTAAAGGTATTTTTTGTCATGATTCTCTTGCAGAATATTAATATTGTAATGCTAACATTGTAAGTACCTAAAAAGGTGTTTCTTATAATGTATGTGCTTCATATAAAAGTACTAATGAGGACCAAATGCCAGAATATTTTATAGAGGTCAACTATATTTTTCTTATTTACTATTTTGTAATATGCTAGACACTTTATCGTCTAAAAAGTGGGAAAAAAAAGTTAACAACTATTAATAATAAAACCTTTAAATTAAAAAGTAGATATTATATCCGTTCTCTATGTTCATTTTCTAACTCTACGTAGAGCGTAAACCTGTTAGACGTCAACAACCTAATATAGCATTAGATGCAAATCTCCCACATATCTGAACTCCGGCGAACTCGCAAATCAAATATCCGCTCGCGCGACGACGAGATTGGCTTGTTGCGGATTTGGCGAGAGTGTGAGACGTCTCTAATTGCGCCCCGCGGCTCTACTCGCACTCCAAATTGATTCTAAAACTCTGTTTACTTCGTTCGTGTCGCCGCACACGGGGATGGATTAACGAATTAATGTTTATAAGCACTTTTTTTGTGTTTTTAGCTTCACGTTATATTCCAGGTAGGCAGAGGGAAATTGGGAACCTAGTGTTACGACTCTCTGTTCCCATTAAGATATTTCCGTAGAAATAAGAAGAAAGCATATATTTTTTGATAGAGTCCCATTTAAATGTAAAATAGATGTTAAAAATAATTATTTGTATGAAGTATATATTATAAATGGAACCAATATGTTGTTTTAACATTCAATGTCACTCATAAGCGATTGCTAAAATAAAACAAATAGTTTTTAATTACCTGAATAAAATTGTCGAACAGCTACCATTACATGAAACAAAACAAAATATAATTAAAACATAAATTATAAAGATATTTATACAAATAATAATAGTCTACTTAGTTTATGTAGTAAATTCAATAAGAAATTGTATATTCTTGATTGAATTCTTTATAATTTACGAACATATAACATCACATTACGATTACCCGGACAAAGCCGCCGGTATAAGCTAGTATAATGTACAAATATTCGTGTATATTTTTTGTGATTACAAATCTGTCGAAAAATTAGAGATAGAAGTAACAAAAAGTGTATATTGTAGCGCAAGAGTAGAACCACTCCATCTGCTACTCTACTCGGCCGGTCTGCTCGAGTAGGTGCGTGCACAGCCGCCACTAAGCCACGATGCTCACGCTTCTTAAGTGTTAAGTATGATCTCCTTACTCTAGAAGAAGTTCTAACTTAAATAAAATATCCCCAAACATCTGTTCCCATTTATAATATAAGTTGGATTATTTGAGTATAAATAGTAATGTTTATCTCAACAATTGTAAGCAGGGAGCGAGTTGAATGGGAGGAGGTAGAGTGGAGTGGAGGTGTCGGGTTACGTTCACACGGCGCTGGCGCGAGGAAAATAGAATAAGTATGCGCATTGTCTCGCATATTATGATCTGTTCAACAGTGTTTTGGGGTTTGTGGGGTTTGCTGGCGAGTTTGTGGGTTGATTTTTTACTTTAAATTTAACTATTTGTAAAAAATTACGATGAGATCTGTAGATTTGTTAAGTTAAATACTTCAAATTTAAAAATAAATTGGAAAAAAATTCATTAATATTAGCTATCACCAATTGTGATAAGCTTAAGAAAAATTAAAATAGGTGTAATATTTGGTAAAGTGAATTTTATAGTTGCAAGCAACTACGCGTATTCCTAATGTAGCTATATGAAGTTAGTTATAAAATAATGTTCTTTCTCGTATTACAAGAATACACTCTAACTAACATGTCATATCAAAGATGGCCAACCAACAGAAGATGGCCGGAAGAAAAGAACCAAAAAAATTGAATAATAAATAATTCCATAACACTCAATTAACTTCTTTGACAAGTAATTCATTACATTTTTTCATGAAGTGTTCTTATTATTATTAATTTTAGTTTGTTTCATTCGTTTATATACAACAATATATCTCAATTAGTGCGTTTCAGGTGCGCTTGCGCAACTTGTTTTAATTTCTTATGTTGATGATGCCTATTGTCTCACAATCATTAGTCTTTAAAATTAATTATATTCTTTTTATATTAAGTTGTTTGTTGAATTATGTTTCATTATACATTGTCAACATGTATGAAAGATACGTAGAATAGATGACGTAATAAGTACGAAGTAAACATTAATTCAGAGGCTGCGGTGGTGCAGTGCCACAAAGTGTGCATGTTATCAACTGGGGAAATTTAAATTCCTTATAATAGTTCGCTCTCGCAGGACAAAGTTAGACGTTGTGTACAAATGAACGTCAATCTACAAAGTATGTCTCGTGTTCGAGCGGCACATGGGGAACAGAGTGTCTTGCTGCGACTGTCTACTGTCTACTGTCTCACTGTTTTGTAATCATTTTAGAGACATTATGTTTTGATGACGTGCGTGATGAACGTACGTGCCATCTCCAAGGTCGCCACTAAATACTAAACTATACCTAAATCATTACAAGTGTTAAGCATTGGTCGAGTTATTCATGTAAAATAAACGTTGGAGCTTTACAGCAAAATGTCTCTATCTGAACATGAACTCCTCCTGAAGATGAACTACCTTAATCTTTCCATAATGATACAAAATAATTATCCACCAACCATGTCATAATTTAAAAAATCTATAATTTGTTTTCAATTTTTAATAGAATATCGTTGTAAACCTAAACAATGACATGATTTGCGGGTATTTTAGGAGATTACAATAATACGTACTTATCCGTAGAGCGAGGGTAAGTAAGGGTAGGTAAGGGTAGGTAAGGGTAAGTAAGGGAGGGGGCCGGTGACTCGTTGTGGGGAGGTTTTTTGAAAATGATATTGTTGTACGCCGTAATGATGTAAAAACTTGTTCCATCACGCGCTCTCTGAATTAGTTTTAATGATATTTCGGTGTTAGATTGTTCGTGTAATGAATTGTTATTGGGTTACCGTTTGATAGTCCCGGTGCTCTGGTGGTCATTGATCGTTTGTTTTTTATGTATAGAGCAAATGTCTTTGAAATAAATATATAAAAATATATTTTTATGCTTTACTGCAATTACAATATTTCGTCTGTCATACACTACTTTTACTAACGTAAGCGTGTTGTAAAACGTAGTGAAGCAGCACTCGGAACTCTCTTTCTATTCCTAAAATCCAATAGGATGATATATACTTTAGTTAATCATCGTCTCGATTAAACAAAAACATTATCAACAAAACCCAAAGAGAAAACCAAATAAAAAACACAAAATACAAAACCTATCTTGTATTACAATCCACCAGAGTAATGAGCCAAGCACTGCAAGTTAGCGTCAAAAATCAACCAATTAAGTAAGTTTAAAGGCGACTGTGCACTCGTAGGTGCACTCCTACATAGTACGTAGATTTGGGCACCTATTACTAATTGACGGCCCTCACTCCCCCTCGAGCTCCCCCGTGGCTGTAGGTGATACAATCAACGCGGCCGATATAATACTCGACTTACATTACATTTTAGACGATGCGTCCTCTACGCACTTGGTTTGTTTTTTGTGATTTGCTCTAATAGACTCTACAAATGTGTAATTAATAAGGATATTTTAGAGGTTCACGCTGCATAGCAGGGCAGAGATAACATAGAGGTTGAAACACGGAAGTCGAGACTTATTACTCCCACTGGGAGACGAATCCACAACTGGTCAGACGTTTTGTCACGTCAGCCTGAATATAGAAAAACGAGAGTGATTTTTAAAGTATATTCAATCAAGTAATTGAAGATATTTTAGATCCGAAATTTGTTTGTCGATGAATGTAATTGAGCTATGAAATGAGAACATATTTTATAATTAACAAAGATACCTTAGTAAGGATTAAAAATGTATCAGTCATGGAATACATCAGTTTTTCATTTTTCTGATAATTTCAGAAACATCTTTTGCTGGTTGACGCTGCTTTAAACTGTAATTAGGTAGAACATAACCAGACCAAGAAACCTCCAATACTATAAAATCAATTATTTACAAGTATAGAGTTATGAATCATCAAATTAATTTACATATTTCTAGCTGTGACAGGCTGGCAGGCAGGCACCTCAGTATCTTAATGTAACGAATTATTTTTATTATTATTGCTTCTTCACGCTTCTTTCTGTATACTAGGGTAGACTAGTAGGGAGGGAACTTAGTGTTAAGACACTCCGTTTCGCATTTTCTGCACAATTATCAAGACATGGCGAGGTCAGTGGAGGACCTAAACGCCGCACTTGGTCTACTCGTACCAGAGCGGATATATATACATAATATAACAAAATCACACTTAAATAAACACAATTCATAAACATAATTATTCCACACACACTTTCCCGCTAGGTACATAGTCGTAGGTACCCACTTTAATACAAACTGACAATCGACTCAGCGCCGAGTGTTCAAAAAACGGAACGTAACTTGGTATTGTTGGCACGCAACGAAGTAGAAAAATATAATGGGTGTATAATAACATTATAGCTTTCTTTCAAAAGCGGGAAGGAGGTGGGTGGAACCCACTAAAGTTAGTCGTACTTGTGGGTCAACATGGCAGAATCTAGATATTTTTGCTCATTTCAGTGATTAAATAATGCTAGTATATGGGATAAATATGATAAATATTAATTTGACACTTTTTACAACTTTACTTCAGGTAAAAAATTAATAAGAAATACTTTAAATTGCATTTGCTTAGTAAAGAAAGCAATACGAAATACAAATATACAGAGTGATTGTAAAATATCATTTAACATTTAAAATAATGAAACAAAGTCAAGAGTAAAAAACGAAAAATTCATGCCAAGTCACTTTAAATTCGAAGACAAAGGAAAGACGGCGTCAAAACAATCGCACCTCCTTCAATATCCGTAGGTACGGGCAGCCCAGCCCAGCCCAGCCCAGTAAGTGTGATAATGTGACGCTGGTAATGAGCCGGCACTTAGGTGGGACACGACCTATTATCGATGGTAATGGCGTCTCTACGAGGAGAAAGCTTCTCTACCAGCTCTATGATGAGGGAATACGGTATATAATTCCCTAGTTAAGGATGCAGAGTCGTAGCTTCATCGGCACTTAATTCATTACTCGATCAGTGGCTGGAGTGGGGATTTGGGGGAGGGGGGTTTCCATCGTAAAATATTATTGTAGGTTCATTGTGGAGGCTCAATTGTATTATATTATACTGTTGCTGTCAAATGTTTTGAGGATGACGCTTACAAATAGATGTCTACAAGTATTTAAGATAAATATAGACAGTAAACAAAAGGCGGCGTTGAGTTTCGCCAC
>JAKRZM010000031.1:78904-119368 GCA_036379175.1 Heliconius cydno galanthus | reverse complement strand
AAAGTTTAAAGTTTAAATTTTAAATAATAAATTAATCGTTTAAGCGGCCAGTTCCAGCGGCCGCCAGCGTTGTCAGAAGACTAACAAGCCCCCCACAGTAGAGAGACAGCCGGCACTTCTACCATATGTGAAGGGGGTTACAGACAGGATTGGCAACATCTTAAGAAGAGCTTCCATAAAAACTATATTCAAGCCTAACAAGAAAGTGAGCCAATTCTTGAGACCAGTGAAAAGTAATGTTCCTTTACAATGTACAGGTATACCTGCAAGCAAATTGCGACTGTGACTTATCATACGTCGGTCAAGCAAAGAGAAGCATCGGAGTTAGGGTGAAGGAACACATCTCCGATATCAAGAATGGGCATGTATCGAAGTCAGCTGTGTGTGAGCACACTGTGGATAAACCCAGTCGTTACATAAGGTCTGATAAACCCTAAATTCTCGCTAAGGAAAACAGATATATTCCTAGAATGTTCCGTGAGGCTATTGAAATACAAAAACATCCCAATTTCAATAGAGAGGATGGCTGAGAGCTTTCTACCACCTGGGACCCACTCATAAAATCCTTGAAGTCTGAAATCCATCATACCAGAAGGCAAGATACAGTCACCTCATTCTGCAGGAATCCAGGGCAGTACGCGACGAAATTAAGAAATCGTTGGCGGTAGTTTGATATAATAATTATGTCAGCTGACAGGCGAGTGCCACCTCAGTCTACCACCGCGTGTGACCACGGACCACTGTAAAGTGTTCGAAACGTAAAAAATATGTATTATGCAAAATAAACGCGATTAATCCGGTTAAAATAGTTTCATTTAATAAATATATTAGTTTCAATAGAATACAGGATTTTGAAAGCATAATAATTGATACTCAAGAGTTACAGTATTTTCAAGTGAACATAAATGTATTCCTAAGTAATCATCAACAACACATCTTAAATTGTATTATATACGTATATGTAGTACTAAGCATTTAAAAATACTAGTCGCTCTACCTGCTACTGAGGCAGAGACAGCAGCTAGTATTAAACTCATAATACACCTAACATATTAGATCTAGACGACAGGGCTTACGTAGACTGCCTAATAAACAGGTGAGATGTCTGCACCAAATATTCAGAAAATATATGTTTAAGCAAAGAAAATATTGTTATGGAAGATATTTTAAAAAATATATATTAGATATAAATAAATACATATGAAATCATTCAACCATTTTAAAGAAAAGATATCTGAAAGTTAATACAGTTCTACTTGATGTTGTTAGAAGTATATAAATAAAAACTGTAACCAATTATAATTATTTAGTGAAGGTATTTATAACGTTTTATCTTAGTTTTTTCTGTTCTCAATGCTCTAGCTCTAAGTTTATGGTAATATAACACAACTCTAAACAAGTCTAACACTGGACAGATAGACTCGTGTAATTGCAAGAGACAATATGGCGCAGCATTTTAAATTAGCGTAGTTTGTTTGCGGAACTCAACAAGTGTTTTAGGAATAAATAGTTGATGAGTAAGATTTTGGTTTTAATCGACACTTAAGTATTCCTTTGCTTCGATGACAGTCAAAGGCAGACGAGTGGGGCTCGGATTGTTATGCGAAATAAACTGCTTCATAACATCTGGGATTGTAATTGAATACGTTTGTCTCTGTTTGCCAGCGGGCCCTTGTTTGCACAGTGTTCTGCTTATTACTAGCATTTTCAAGTATTGGTTCTTTCCTTTAGATATCGAGTGCTGTTCAGATTCGCGCCGCAAGTCAAATGTGGAGATGTAGAATTAGCTCTCCTACTGATTAGCATAGCCACTAAACTATTTAAATTGACGACGATCATTTCAATACTCGATAAAGGGGTAATAAGTACTTTAGTGCAGGCACCTTCTGTTCCAATATTGGCGGTTGGCTTCATTTTTACCGTTTAGCAAGCATCTTTTTTCGATTGGAAATTTTTAAATTAGTTTCTGATTTTAATTTAATTTCAGTTATTATTTATGAATATATCGACGTATATTTGTAGAGTCACATGAAAGCTTGCTTTAGCTAAAATTATATTTACACGTGTTTTCTCGTCAATCCGGATATTCTTAAGTAAACTTGCTACTCCAAACAAAAATTTTAGACAAAACAAGTATTTAGTAAATACTTATGTACGAGTATGTACATAGCATACAATTTGAAGTAGGTATATGATATTTCAATATTATACTGACCGAGTCAATCACAACGTAACCAAAACAAATGGAATAAAACCTGATACTGCGAGGTGCTGGCGGCGCGCGCGGGGCCCGCAGCGGCAACACATCGGTTGTTATTATAACTTGTCGCCACTTAGTGTAGCGGCGCTTGTGACATCCGAGACTGCTACACACGAACAACACCGAAAACCTACCTTATTCCCAAATAAATACAATATAAATTCGTATAGCAATCAAGTCAACAGTCGTTACGTATCGCAGTGACAGAAAAAAACATTTCCTCACTAACCAATGCAAGTGAGTGTAACATTTGTCTCACTAGTTAATAAATACATCTAAATGTTGTCGCTTTGTTTTGTCTTACAAGTGACACGTTTGTGTCAATTAAACCAAACACTATTATTGGGAAGCTGTCCTAAATAATTTACTTGTTTTATGTTAAAATACTGCTTTAGTAATAATGCTGAGGTTACATCGATATCAAATTTACGAATTGATATTAATTCTGTGACGCCTTAAATTTCAACGATGTCAACAATTTATATTTTCTCAAACATATCCATTTTTGAGATTTAATTGAATTTGAAATGATGTTGAAATTGGTTCTCACCTAGCCTTGAGTGAGTTGATTGTACTTCTGACTGTTGACCTCGAAGTGTTTGAGCACTACCTGTAGTTATGAATAGAGGTCGACCACTGGTTACTGTCTGAATTAAATTAGAATACTTTTTAACAAAACGAAATGAAATAAAGAGTACATATCTCACTTTACTTACTTTTTACTTCGTAATAAAGTATTCAAAAGCTGAACAACTTATACAAATGTACACAGATAGATGATAGATATCTTCCTTTAGAGATAACAATTGCGAAATTCTTATTTTGATTTAAACAACAATAAAGGACAATGTCTCATTGTCAATGCCGTGGGTTCGTCCTGCGTCCTGCGTCCTGCGTCCTGCGTCATGTCCCGTCTCTGGTCACACAGAGTGCGACGTTGGGTTGCGCCACTGATTATGTAACGGTTCGAATTCGGGCAGAAAGATAAGAACAAAATGAAACCTTGGGTTCTCTCAGTGTCTACCCTGATATGAAGGGGAATATGTGAAGATGCTGCTTTTAAAATACATTACTTGAGAAAATGTTTTAATGATAGTTGTAAATGTTCATTGATGATATTTAATGCATAGATACACAGGTGGGTATATAAGTAGCGGAGTGCGTGACGACGTCTGTCGCGCTACGTTAGGACATGAATATGCAGACGACCCGGCTAGTAGGGACCAGACCTACGTGGGCGTCGTCAGGTTCGGGAGTTACACGCAATGTCTGGAAAATTGGAAGAAGTATAACTGTATTGACTTCGAACTCTAGGTATTTAATTACTAAGACATTCTAGATATTTGGACAACTACTAAATTGTCCCATTATAGAGAAATCTACAACGAAAATTATTGTTATTTTAATACTTATTTTTTTTACAATATTTACATACAAATTTTACAATGTTTTATTTAGAGTTACTTTATAGGTTACATTATTTGTAAGTTTAATTAACTCGTAGCATGTACTGCTACGCTAATAGTGGTGACTGATAGGTACTGTGAGCTGCAAGATGCTAGATATGCTCTCATTAAATCATTTCGTTAAAGTTAATTACAGTTGGAAAAGCCTTATTCTATGCAATAGAAGCCTAGGTCGACAGTTGTCTTAGTTTTCAATCTGTTTCGCAATCGCATTTTTCATTCAGGAAGACGCGATTAACTTATGAGGTAAAAAGTACATAAACTCGTTACGTTACGAGTTTAGGGCCTAAATGCAATTTCGGTCTTGACTCTAACCGAAGGTACATAAAGGTACTGTTAGAGTTATGTAAATATTGTACATAACAGAACAACCCTAGCCCCTAATTTTCAAATTAAATATGGCGGCTTCCTAAACAATACTGCGCCAAAAGACCATCGTTCATTGTTTTAAAAAACAATAAAACGCGCGGCCATGATGGTGAAATGTCAAATCTACTCGTGAATTCCTCCCTGTGGCGTTCCAAATATGAAATTCCCGCGTAAAAATGGCGGCGAAGGTAATTTTTACAAATGGCTGCCGGGCCCCCGCCGGGCAGGTGGTTTGTTTTCTGTTGGCGGCTTTCAGAATTGACTAGTTGACTAGGGTCGTGCTTATGAGGCAAAACACACGCGACTCTATATGTGCTCAGTGCTCTGTGATATACATATGTGCGTTTCGTTACGGGGTTCGGATTTCAACGCCGTGCTCATCTCGTCGAAGGCCAGCATAGTGGGCAAGCATCTTCTACTCATACAGCCTATAACTAGAAACAACACGGAGATACAAATAATTGAGTAATCCTAGCACCCACAATGGTATCACTTACTCGACCTCTCTAATTTGCATTTAACGGGATGTTTTCTAAAACCCACCTAAGCAGGCGCGCTCCGCAGCGTGACGGCCGCGTGACGTCCGGGTGACGGCCGCCGGCGGAAGGGAAAACAGCTCTAAGTAGGGAATTCCAAAGATTACTTTCCGTTGGTGCTTAGATTGGCGTATGATTTATGGTATTGAGTGGTTTGAGCCTGCGCGGTGACGTTTGACGTTTGGTGGATTCATTACTGAGACAAAGGCGGGAGAGAGGGTAGCGGGGCGCTGGGGCATGGCGCGCGGGGGCAGGGGCACGGGGAGGGGGGGANGGGGGGGGGGGGGGGGTACACACGAGGGAACCCCCGGCCCCACGAGCGACCCTGTCCCACCTCCAGCCACTTTTCTAAATCAGCACCGCATTAGTTTCAAGATAGATTGGAAGTAGTGGCTGCGATACGCTAGTTGCAGAATTGTGATGAATGATTGGTAATGCTACTTCTTAGCGAAACAAGATTAACGTTAACTAAATGCAATATTTAAATGATAGGATCATATAAAGTAATTTAAGTTTAGTAACAATTATGTCAGTATAAATTAATGGGGCAACTCTATTTGGAACGTTGAATTCCAACTTCACGCTGAATCTCGCAAATAGCGGGGTAGTCAGAGGGAACCTAATGTTAAGGCACTCCATTACCGCGAACGGCCTAATTTTTGACATATTCCGTGTCAAGTGGAATACATCTATTTAGTTAATTCCCCAGGATGGGTTTTGAGCCCACAACCACGACGTTTGCGGCCTCTATTTTAACGTTCAGCTCAAAAAGTAATTAAATTAATTAGCTTCACATACAAATAAAAAGTACATACTTACGCATTCGTACTAACTTTGCATAATCTTTGAGACCAGTTGTGGCGCAGGGGCACAAAGCGTGCCTGTAAACGCGACTGGTTGTGGGTTCCGGTGTGTGGGAAAAGTGGGGAACGAAGTATCTAAACACGAGGTTCCCTCTGCCTGGCCTGCTGTACAGCGTCAAGCTGATTTAATTTAATTTAAATTTTCATAACCTTTGGGCTTATGTATATTTTGTCTAAAGACTCACTAAATTGGTATTGGACACTGTGGTTGGTTCGTGGTTTAACATATAAAACTCTTGTATAAACTAAACTGACTAACTAATTAATATTTTTACATAGAAGTAAATTAAAAAGACAATCTATATTTATATACTAATAATATTAAACCGAAGAGACTGTTTAACAAATTCCAGTTAACATCAGGAACTACCTACAGGTTCGGATTAAAGAAATCTTTTTATGATGGATAGTCCTTCTATCGGGGATATTATCTCTTACGCAACTCTTAGTTATTTTCATTTACCCGCGAGGCCGACACTGCAGGTGAAGATGGCTAAAGTCTTTGAAAAATGTCAACTAAGTGAAAATATATTTTATCCATTTTCCGCCGTGCATGGTCATTTCGACAGTCTGACTCTGCAACATCAAATACCAGCAGAAAAGAATAAACAAGTTATGGCATGATCAAATCATTTACATAAATAATTACATATTATATATATATATTTATACCACCCTGCGCCAGACCAGTCGTGGCGCAGGGTGTGTGACTAAAATGCGACTGGTTGTGGGTTTGACCCCCACTCGATGATTGTTTTTCTTTCCGGAGGTCGGCGGAAAGCGGAGTGTCTTAACACTAGGTACTGTCCTCCAGTACCTAGTGTTAAGACACTACTGCTTACTCCGACACCTCGTGAAGCTGAATTATATTATATAGAGATATTACCTGTTGAGTCCAATTGAAATCCATTTCCCATAGTGGGAATCGAACCCACAGCCATTGCGTTCACAGTCAGTGTCAGTCAGTGTCAGTCAGTCAGTCCACGTAATAATAACAATGATTGTTAGTAAATAATAATAATTATAGTGAAGTCCACTCACCAGTGAGGTGCGGCTGCGCAGAGGGGCTGTAGGGCGACTTTATTTGCGGGAAGCCTGCAACAAGCGAACTTTAATTAAGCGACGAACAATTAACATTTCCTACAGGAATTTCAATTTAAAACTGCCGCGATTTACCTTAGCTGACTACCCGGGCCCGGGCCGCGGGGGTGCCGCGGGGGCGCTACCCGGTAGTAGACAAGCCTTTTATATTTATTACAGACTAAACACTACCTATTTAATAATTGCAAGTATAATTTAAAGTATTGCTATACGATTTATTTCATTTTTGTGAATCATTTCAGGACTCTTATTCCTTTCTTAACTCATTTTGTAAATCAATTTCGTAGTAATTCGATATTTTGGCTTAGCGAGTCAATGGTTCGTATGAATATGTAGTATAAATATCAACTATACTTACATAAGTGATTATGTGCACTACATCTCACCAGCTAAGTAAGCTGCTGGTATTGCTATAACGATCACCGTTATAGCAATACCAGCAGCTGGACCGCGCACCGTGCATGTCATATCTTAAACTGATACCAATATTCTGTTGTTGACCGACACTAGGAATATTTTGTATACCGAGGAAGCGTTCTAAGTGCTAACAGTTTCAGTTCACTTACAATACCAGTAGGCTAAATATATCATTATTTTTAGCCTTATGGTGGTTTAGCTAATGGAAAAAGGACAATCTAAGCTAAACTAAATTCATGGCTATTATCCACCCAAGCAAGGTATGGTATGGTCCTCTCAACCTGGCGTTCCGAGCGTGCCAACCCGCCCAGGTAAAACTACACGGGAGACACATGCCACATCCAAAAAACAAACACTAATCGAACCAAATGAACCGCGAGCTCGAACAAAGCTGGTCCATTCGTACTCCGTGCTCGTATTACATTAGACAAGAGAGACAATGCTGGCAGTTCCACCGCACTCCGGAGACGTTCGAGCAACTATTGTCTATGGCTCTAAAGCGGTCTGTGAATGATGGTTGTGTTCTATTATTAGGTGTAACTTCATAATATACTAATATTATACCACTCCGTTCTGGAAGCATTGCGTGTTGAGTGGGGATTGCAGTACGATGATATCCTTACATAAGGTATGCTCTGGTAATATATCGATCTAAACAATATAAAACATAGGAAGGAAAAGAAAAAACGCAGTTATATTCCGTTGTTTCTTTTTTCGTGGTTGAAACGTATTAAAAAAATGTACAATTAATTCGTTTTGAATATAAAATAAAGTTTAAAACATAAAATATATCTGATACTTCCATGTCGTGATTACGTCATGCATTTTTTTACATACACTCTTGCGAAAGTTAATCTATCGCCTACTTACTACTAACTTTTACAAACTGTAAGCTCACAAGTAAACACGTCACTGGAGCTACACCTGAGAGATACAGACAGACTATATTATTTTTATTGTCACGTACGTTGTCGTTTACAATCATATTTATGTTACACTAAAAACTATAAATTGTACTTTCTTCTTTTAAATTGTGGTTCAATAAAATGGGAAGAGAAGTAGGTATTTAGTAAAAAACGATAAAACGTTTGCCAAATATCTCAATATATTTTAAAACATGATTATTTGGGAAGATCAGTGGTTTATATTACTTTATACAAACTAACATATCAGGAAGTATATTCAATGTTCAATTCAATTTTACAATGGTGAGTGTGTCCAAACAGAAATGGAGAAAGCTACACACCAATTATCTAAGCGACAAATAGGCAAATAGTCTATATTAAAAAATAGATATCCCAAAAATATACAATTAAGAATGGCATGAGACAATACACACATAAATATACTCCATAGAAAAGGAACCCACTATCTCTTGTTTAAATCAATTAATCTGAAAATTTACTTTCAATTATATTCAAAATTATATTTATCACATTCACGTAGATAAATTTAAGCTGTTCCTCAAACAAAATTTTTAACAAAGTGCTTTCGGCGCTGTCAGTGTATCAGTGCCCTTATCAAAGGAATTGCTTAATTAATAGAAATGTCTAAATGAGCCCCGGGGCAAAGTTCTTTTACCTTTTTTCAACACCCTGTAAAATTTTTGGGGCATTTAAATATCGCGCTATAACGGTACTATATGTAATTGATTGATATTTAATATATTTTGATGCTTTTATGTTACTTTTATAACTTAGATATAAAAAATACAAATTTTACACCGCATAAAATTTTCAGTCTTATGAAAGGACAGAATATTGTGTATTGAGTGACTCTGGGTCACGTGGTTCTCATAGTTTCATACTTTTTCCCACATAGGAGGGTAGCCAGACAGAACAAGACATTGTACAAATAATAACGAAATTCAACGCCGCTCTCATACCAGAGCGATGAAATGAAAACGAATATAACTAACCATTGCGTTTATCCCATTGCACCACGACGGACATGCGCGAGACATGAGGAGTTCCACGAGGTAACTTTACGACATTTGAGGGTCTAAAGTTTGATGTGCTTACGTACTGATTGATGTCGTATACAAACATCAGGTCTACCATCAATTCAGATATTTACCGCAAACGCTAGTGTATTTGCTAGTTTGATTTTAGCTTTTTATTATATTTGTCCATCATAATAAAAAGCTAAAATTCACGCTGTATCCCTCATTTAGTAGGTAATACAGAGGGGACGTACTGATCTTCCCGCTTTGTCTTGATAACAGAACGAAGAAATTAAAATAAGTCATTTGAGGTATTGGCAAATATTTAATTGACCATCTAATAACCCAAACAACGTCACCTCTTGAAGTATACTCGTCTGAACCTCTGCAGGACTGACACCTACAGGGGAGTCCCCTCGTTGAGTGTTTCATAATAATATTTGTATAACTTTAATAACCTCTCCGATATATCTATAGATATTTGAGTATCGACGAGATTAATTAAAACGTATACCATATTTAAAAATGCATGCCCTCGTTATTTGGGTGGTGAATGGCGAACGTAGGAGCAACTCTATCCCCTTCTTACGAGCAACAGCCCCCTTCAGACACTAATGACACGACGCGTCTCTGTCTGTCAATCACTTATCTTTTTATTAATTATTCCTAAATTGCTCCCCGATTGGGTCAACTCTTCCTTAATTGATGAAGGAATTTCAAATCAACTAGCGTTGAGTTTTGTGTGTTATTACTATTGTATTGCGAGTGTTTGAGTTTATGTTTTCTTTAACTTTTCTAGTCTAGTGAATACGTTAGTAACTTTGCAATTTGCATAAATTGATATTGCAAATATCATATTTTAAGGGTTTCGTACCCCAAAAGGTAAACACGTAACCCTTATAGGATCACTTTGTAGTCTGTCTGTCAAGACCATTTGTTTGGAGATAAGCTGGAAGATATGGTGCCTGGAAGAACATAAAAAATCTGGCCTAAGGCTAATTCTGGCTAAGTTAACCCAATCAGAAGAAACGAGCATTCATGTATTGATTTTGCTACATTTTGCATGAAATTCGCCGTGTTATGTAAATATATAATATACTAGTGGACTTGGGCGGCTTCGCCCGCTTGAAGTATACGAAGATTTATTAAATATATTTATGAAAATATTGTCAGTTTATAATAAGCCATGAAACACGTTTTCATAAGCATTTGTGTCCTATAAAGAAATGCCCATGCAAAATGTAACACTCCTAGCACTTGTAGTAGCGAAGTTTCATACAAACTATTAACCCCAAAAACAAACCCTTAGGAGTCGAATATTGCAAATTCCCTTCTTAGCGAGCACCTACGTCCCTTTAAATAACTCCTGTGCAAAATTTCAGATTCCTAGCACATGTAGTTTCTGAGATTTCATGATAAGTAATTATAATTTAATAGATACTATAGGCTACATTCATAAAATTTGGGACGAAGTGAGAATTTACAGTACAAATTAAGGAACATTATCGAAAAGTTCATTTTTAGTTTAGTTCATCGAAATAATTGAGTGCGTATGGCCGCAACTTAAGTTTGTCAGGTTTTATTAGTAAACTTCTCATTGATCTTGTAGGGGTATTGCCCGTAGCCCACAATCTATAATCTTCAAATTGGGACGGAAGCCTCGGTGTGCAACTCGCGCTTAATTGGTTTTATTTAAATGATGACAATTGTTAAACAAGTGTTAAGATTATCGCTTTCTGCTCATCTCTCGATCGAACGGCCTCTAATCACTACAAAAAATTACAATTAGGTACTTGATATTTATAGAAGTACGTACGTAGTGTCACACGAGCTACTGACCTAATATAACTACTTAATTCAAACATTTGGCCATATAGGAGATTGTTACCGGGGAAAATATAACAACTAGAAACAAATTAATTAACTAAATATTTAATCAAAAAATATCCGATTACATTAAATCCGAATAGGTTTGCTCAAATATATTATAAAGTGTGCAAGACGGTTACTCTATTAATATCTATTTATACATATAGGATACAAAAAAAATAATATTAAAATATATATGTATATAAGAAAAATTGCAATTAATCGCTTTCTGTACAAGGAAGTTGTATAACAAAAAAGCTTTTAAAAATATATTAATGGGAGCATTTATCAATCAATAAATAAAATATACTTTTTGCAATAACTGAGCAGAAATAATTATATATTTTTAGGCAAGTGACTTACTGTAATTGGCTTTGCTTATAAAAGTGATTCATTTCATACTCTAAAATCTTGAATCCTAATGAAGTTGCTTCGGAGTGAAATTTAAATAAAAACAAAATTAAATATAAACAACAATATGCTGACATCAGAGCTGCAGTAGAGCCGCCTGCAGACATGCAGCTAATGCTATATAGTAATCATATGATGATTGCGTAATCGCCGCCTACTTATCACATTTTCACAACATTGTAATTATTCAAATTGGTCGCTTAATAGCGGCGCAGGGCGGGAGGTAGAGCCGCTAATGGCGGCGACGACGGGGAGCACATATGGGGAAGTGAGCCAACCGACCTGCAAATATTCCTTATATTCAAAAAAATCCTTTAAACTATTTGGTGGTACAGTGGTCTGGGTGGTTTGGTGGTACGAGGCCGGGCTCGGGGGGCTCTAAAATGATTATATTTAGGTAGATTTGCGCTCGATGCGCAATGTCTCGAAAATTAGATGGAAAGTGGGGAATGGAGTGTCTGGACAATAGATTTTCGCTATCGACCTTACTGTGCGGGACGCTGGTGGAGTGGTAGTGGAACTGGACTTGGACTGCCACCATAATATACTTAATTTGAAGATCATGATGAATAGTTTCCGAGAAATTTGCGAACAAACATAGAAGTATAATAATATCAACAGAAATAGATGGTCATACTTAAACATTTTCCAATCCTAACAATAAACAACATTGATATGCAGCTCTCGCCGCGCCGTCAACGATCCACACGAATGTGCAAACTTTAAACACTTGTCGTAAGTGGCGAGCGTTTCTGTACCCTTAAGTTTTTATAAATATTGTTTTATTATATAATATTTAGTTTTCGCTTCAGGCTGTACCCCGCAAGAGACGAGGGGGGGGGGAATAATAAATTCACGCGAGTTGGAACCAAACCCGCAACTGTCGCGTTTAAAGTTCCACTTTTGAATGGACCGCTGTCACATCAGTCTACATGTTTTAATTAAGTAATCGTTATTTATCGATTGTTACAAAAAAAAATGCTAATATTGTTATTATAAGTTCTTTTTTTTTCCTAAAACAATGGGTTTGTAACATTTGTAGGTACCGAATACTGAGAACATTTTAACATTTTTTTTTTAAGAATATTTTTTTAAGTGTTTCATTACCAAAAGTATGCAAATTGACTAACCGTATCTAATTACACTTTCAACCGTAACAGAGGCGCAATAATTAAGGAATCTCGAAGGGGAAGTATAAATAAGGCAGGTTTATTCGATAAGACAGAAAAACGGCATTCCTAAGCGCTTCTCTATTAAATTCGCAATAAAATTTCAATTACCCGACCGCGCTGCGGACCGGCGGAGAGCCCGGCGGAGAGCCGACTGGTGTGCATCTCGAATTATAGAGCTCCATTGTTCGCGGATTAGCCGAGCGGACCGCGGTAATTGAAATAGCTTAGAGCATTAGACGGCTTTACCACCGGTACCACGGCCAGGCAGCACGACCCCTGCCCCGGGAACACAGGGGTTCATTATGAAGTTCGTCGAAGGTCACGCCGAGCTGGTCGGCCACCTCGCCGTAGCGCATTCTTGTAGGATCACAAGTTTCGTGTGACAGAACCGTTTTCAATTAACCCACCCCAAGGACGAAAATATGTAATCGTATTAATTTATTGCCCCCCACTTGTGGTGATTAGTGTTGAATATTTGGGGAAATTTTGAAATGCTTGTAGACATTCCGCACTGAACTAAAGAAAGTTCATTACTACTTTAATTTAGTTCATTTGTATTATTCTGATATTTTTGAACACAGAAATATATATATAGTTGTCCAAACAAAAAATTGTTGAACATGAAAGGTACTTTATTTTAAAAATTACAAGTCAATTATTTTTTACCATTTTATAACTGCATTATATTTTTATTAGATAATTTTAAAAGGACGCTTTTACTATAACTCTCCCAAAAACTAAAGAGATCCAATTGTAATAGATAGAAATAAATACTTTGAGCATTGTGCGTAACACTTGAAAAGGTGTAACACTGGGGGCCTGAACAAACAACATTAATTCTGCGAAAATACAAAAAAATATATAAATATAGAGAGTGGCGCCTCACGGACACCACCACCACGATCCTATGAAAACATAGAGCGAGCAGGATAAGTTGAAATGAACTACTTCTTCGCCCACAAACTCCACGCTTCATATATTTTAGTATAAATTATTTTAATTAAGGCAAAATAGAAATGTTGAATGAAATAAAAACTGTGCGAGGCTTAATCGGTGTGAGAGCGCAAGAGCCTACTTTATACCACTAAATAATTAAATCTGTAATGCGACACGCTCACGTCACTTCGAGTCACTTCGAGTCACTTCGAGTCACTTCGAGACGCTCGACGAATTACTATTTATGGCAAATAGTAGAGGTAAAGACTAATTTAAGACGCGAATTCATATTTATATTATACTGTACTAATTTTAATTTAATTATATATTAAAAAGAAAGTTATGTTTTTCTATAATAATTATGCTTAATGTGATGTCTAAGTCTGAAACATAATCATTATTCATACAATTTCTTACCAAAGTTCTTCTGTTTCAAGCCATATTTAGTTGTGGGTACTTGTGGGATAAGGTGGTATTTTTTGCTCTGTTTGTGAAGACGATACGACACGAGACAACGATTGTGAGTTCACTTCCCGTTCGGGGATACGCACTATTTTAATTTAATCAAAAATGAACAACCCGTGATGTGTCAAAAATTAATGCTATTCATTTGGAGGTTTGATGTGAACACATGAAATATAAAATAGATAAGAGATAGTGTTCCAGATTGCGCTACGTGTATTGCGGGATACAACGCGTGTTCACGTTCACGTCTTTCATATACGAGTATACCTAATATAAAAGGTGTTTGGCAATTGTATAGTTCAGTCACAATAGAGGTGCGGCGTACATCCCCAACCCCGGATTAACGTCGATCCTGTCACAACATTTACGAATAAAATTAACAAATTACGCGACTACAATAGTAGAGTCGCGAGCTACACCCGCCCCGTTACACCTCTTTTTATAAAGTTTAATTCAATCCTTTATTCAATGTAATAGTATGTAGTTATGAACGCAGTGTCTCTCTGTTAGTTACGTGTATACAAGTATATAAATGGAAATGGAGTATACAAATATTTGACAACGCGACGCTTATGAGTTCGACTTCTACTCCAGAGAAAGGAATTATTTTCATTTCCTCGCTCCAGCAAAAAGACAATACTGCATCGTTGAGTTCCGTCTCTCAACACGCAATGTCCTGGAAATACTTACGCACCACCACCACCACCACCACCACCACTACCACCACCAGGCTGTCTTTATCTACACTGAGGACTAATATCTGATTAGTCGATCTGATGCGACAAACGCCGCTGCATATCGCATCGAGCCTCTTTGAGCTACGTACGTTCACGTCGTTCCTCCATCCAGAGCATTGTCAAAATACAATCAAATAAATTTATACCATAAATAAATTGTTTTAAAGTCCAAAATTATTTAAATTAGTTAGAAAATATAAACATCAAATGTTACACAAATTTAAATCTTATTTCTTACATATTTGGGTTTTAATTTCAATATTTGGTTTTCTAAAAGGGCTACAAACAGTCGTCTAGTGATGGAGAGCCGCAATTTTTAAGACTTATATTTTTCATTTTTTTTGTAAAATTTAAGTTAAATTATAATTTTTACATTTTCAAAGAAAAAATTCTAATTTACAACATAAGTACATACAAAATATATGTGATATATACTTATATTCATTCTCCAAAGTATACCAACAACAACCAAACGATTTCAGTCTTAATAAACTACGATATAATTAATTTACCAAATTAAATTTGTATGTATGTAGCAAAAGTAAATTAAAATAATAACCTGAACCAGAGCCACATACATTTAATTTGGATTTGGCTAAAAGTAAGAATATAGTGAACATTTATTATATTATGCTTACATCACTATCCCGATACCTGGGGGTTTGAGCAGTGTTAATAGCAGGCAGTTAGGGCCCTTTGTCGAACGTGTGAAGTGAGCACCGGGAACAGAGCCCCGCACCCGCGGCCAGCGCGCCCTGGACCGCCGCGCCCCGCGCCGGCGCTGACGGCGTCGGAGCGCCGCGGGGAAGGAGAGTCGCGGGCGAGGCTCAGCACCATTTGGATAAGGGCAGTATAAAACCTGTTTATTGCGACCTACCACGTTTCCTGCCCTGCTCAAAATATATTACGCTTCGTTCCGCTTATTTTCGCACACCATATTAACCTCTAAAGCTTTATATGTAGCGGTGCAAATTCCATAAATAGATTTAGTTCGTATTCGCAACCTGGATTGTCGCCTGTGAGTGCACAGTTATTGCGTACCTGCGCTGAGGGCATGTATTGTTAAACCAATTTTTCTTGGTTTTGATATCGTTTTACAGGGCACGTGATCCAGAACTGTTAAATAGATTAAACGTCTTTGAATTTTTTCCCCATTTCATCCATATAAATATATTACTAAGCTTGTGATCTTTTTTAGTACGAAAATATATTAAACTTCAAACAATTCTGACGTTTCTTCTTTTCAGTAGATATTAATTTAAATGATTATTGTAAAATATAATTCTGAATATATACAGTTTAGGTTGTTCATTACACACGTTGCGGAGGGGAGGGTGCGGGTAAGAGGTCGTCTCGAGAAAACGATAAAAACAACCGATTGGCATACCGCCTTTGATGTGCCTCGTATATCTGCACTAGATAACACATGTACCTCGAAAGGCAACCTTGTAGACCAACAAATAAGATACATTTTCACCTTTGGGAGACGACAAAAGGAAAACAATTAACATGTCTTTGCTTTGTATTGCTCGACACGGCGGAACACGCCAACACTCCTCAGCGGGACGGCGCGCTGGGGGGCGCTGGGGGCGCTGGGGGGCGCCGGGGGGCGCCGCGCCGTACGGGATAGTTCACTTAGAGTTAATATTTGAATTTTTCTTCATGTTTTTGATCTCTACGATTCAAGTGTCGATACTAACGATATGCTAACACCTAATATTTGAATAATTTAGGATTTAAAAAAAAAATGCGTGTACATTTTTTATGAATTGCAGAATATATTTCTGCAGTCTTTCTTATCATTGCATATTTTATGGCTTAGAAAGATGGACTAATTGACTAAACATTTTAATGAACTAAAAGTTAGCTCACACTCACTACTAAAGTGTTAGAAATAGATCAGTACACAATCATTATTTTTTTTATAATATCTCCAAAATAAATTTGAATCGGTCACAGTTTCGTCAACTGTCGATATTTTATTGAATTTACCATAAAAGACGAATGTAGAGTAACTCTGCTCTAACTTATATGAATAATTAACGACAAAAGGTTAATATTTTCAGGTTTTAGATATATTTTCCCAGACCTTGACCGGGGCGAGTGCATCACCGTTAATTTCACCTCACAGCTCCACAAACACCCCCCTCTCCCTCCGTTTCCCCCCACGGCAGTCGCTAAGTCATCTTTCCTGTGATACAGATGGGCTATGGATGACATGAGGATTAATAAATGTTTTGTATTGTCATAATGTTTGGTAATTCTCTCCATCGTCTCTGCTTTTGTGACAGCTGTACTATTTATTCATTTATACTGGTTTATTTGGTGTCAGCTCTATAAACCCTAAACCACGACAAATTGTACCTATCGATAATTCTAAAGTTATCTTACTTAAACAATTTCAAAATACTAATATTAATAGCCCCCGATAAATTTAAATTTAAATTAACTTGAGTTCGTTCTAACAATATCCTCGTGTCGGTTGCGCTGGAAGTAAGGTAGAGCGAGGACAGTATGACGAGTGCGTTCTATCCTGGCATGGTTGCGATATTATTATATTAGTGGGTCGGCGAGGCAGAGGCGTGAGGCTGAGGCGTGAGGCAGAGGCGTGCGGCTGAGGCGGCTTTGTGCTCGGGAAGCGCTCATTAAGTCCGGGATTGCCTCGGTTCGCCCTTAATAAGAAAATAGCGACTCCATACAGAGAACGGAACGAACGATTTTGTATACGTTGTGGGGACACCTGGCTTAGTTACGAGGTTAGATTTCTTTTCAATTAGCAGTGTTAGAATTTTATTTCGATTATTTATAATCTGTGTTGACTATAAAGGGTTATAAGTGGTGAATAACTGTGAGCAGACTGGTTGTTTTAATAAATTATTTCAAGAACTAGAAACTATTTCCTAATGGTAACTCACTTCTGGTTTTATCCTTGTGCTGACCTTGCAGGGTTGTGAAAAGCTTAAATTGAACAGACTAACAAAGTAGTAGTAACAAGATAACTATCTTGTTTCTGTTCACTTTTGCTAAAGATTTTACCTTTATCTTTTAAAAGTAATTTTACGTAAATAAGTTGAATTAGATATAACAAAAACAAATCATATTATAAACTAACGTTCTACCTGGAGTAGAGCTACTTGTTGTGTTGCACTCGTCTGCCCTAACCGTGCCCGGTGTGCCAGAGCCTAATGAATTGTCACCGTAGTAGCGGCAAGTTAATTAACAATGGTAACAGCGCCCGAGGCACCTCCGCGCCCGCGCCCCCGGGCCCCGTTGCGCCGAATTAACCCAATTGATCTTTTTCACTTTGAATTTATAAATCGTCTTTTTTTGGATATGTGCTGCTCTCTGCCTGTTTGAATTACACGCATTTAGCAAACTAACAGTAATAAAAGTGAGGAACAATGAACTACATTAAACGCACAATCAAACACTCGCGTAAACTTTAACACCTTTTAAAATCTCTTCCAAAACGATTACGCGCAAAGTTAGACTTAGGGGCGCCTCTAAGCAAGTTATTAGAAATTAAATTGTAAAACGTAGAAGCAATTACGAACTTCAAATTCGGCACGTAATTAAGTACTTGTAGCTGTAAAAGTAGGCACTCTAAACAAACCAGCGGAACCCCCCGGTAGAGAAAATAAAAATACATAACAACGGACATTCTAAATGCTAATCCTGTGTAGTCCGCCCTGGCCGCCCTGCCCGCCCTGCGCCGCCCTGCGCCGCCCTGACAGCGACCCGGCAGCGACCCGGACGCGATACTAATGGAGTTTTTAAGAAAGGAATAACGACTGAGGAAAATTAAGCCATCTTAGGTTAAAAAGTCCAAAACAGGGGTCGCCACCCCTGGGGTGGCGGCGGTGTATAGATTTTTCGTGCGTTCCGGGATGAAATACTTACTCGTGCACTGATACGGCAGTTGCGAGTAAACGCTACTTTGTGTTTAGTAAGTGCTCGGTGTTGTTGCTTTTTGTATTAAAATAATACATAGAATATAGGCACAAGGAAATATTACTACTTAGTTTAATTGTTCATGATAAGCATTTTCATTTATAATGGGTTATATTTTAATTATCATTTTCCTGTTTTATGTGAAAACCATATATTTAAAGTCATAAATATATAAATCATACCAAATGCAATACTTACGACAACGATATTAATCTATTTATGTAAAAATAAATAAATAATTTGATGTATTTTACACAGAACAAAATCTCATAAAAATATGTCACTAATTAAATAACTAAATTAAATCGGTTTGATGATTGTTTCTCTCTGTCTTGAAATGACAGGAAGTGGAGAGTCCAGTCCTGTGATATGACAATTAATATAGAGACCATAAAACTCAGCCGTCTTTATGAGCGCAAACAATTTACTTTAGATCAAAAATATTTATTTTTCAGCAGCTTCACGCTTCTCCTCGCATAGCGTGGTAAGCTAAAGGAATACTCGTATAGTGCTAAGACACTCCGTTTCCCTTGCACCGTCCAAATAAGAGACATTGCATGAGTGGAAATCGAACCCACAAGTCTAGTGGCGTCTAGTATCAGACATCAGACGCTGGTCCGCTGCAATAACTAGTTTATAATACATGAGCGTTAATAAAATCTCCATAACAAGATCATACGGCGCTCGAATTAAATAACTCATTGTAAATAAGCGCCCAATTTATATTCAGCCCGGGGGAGCATTATCATAATCGTCGCTTCACTTTTCCGAGACCGAGCGAGACGGAGACGGACGATACCCCGTCTGTATAGGTGAGACAGGGACGCGACACCTTTGTGTGCTGACTCTACAAAATGCTTGCCAAAAGTAGAGTTTTATTGGAACCCTCGTTATGTAATAAGGTTGCTATGATTCGGGAAATACTAAATCAATAAGACGTTGCGAGAGATGTGACGGAGGCGCGGCCAGTCGTCAGCGAGGCACTTGCATCGGACAGAAACTTATATTTGATACATAAAACTTTCTATGCACCTGTCACCATGAAGTATAATCAGACACTTCTAAACTGCGCTATAATAGATAAATGTAGACACATTATTACATTAACTACTAACATTGTTGACTTCAGAGTTAAAGCCTACATTCCACTGCCTTAGAAAATTAGTGCAGATTTAATAAACTGGTCATTCAATAGTTAGCAGGTAAAGAGTCAGGCACTCCTGCACGAGGAACACAGTTGGGGGCTTTTTGTGTCTTAGTGAGTGTACAAACAGATGCTACAGTAGCACTCCGAGGAAAAAAGTAAAATCCGCGGGAAATCTCGCGACGCCGAGAGGTCGAGTGTCCTCTATTATTGTTGGTGCACTCCTATTCAAATCTAAATCTAATAGCTACCACAATAGAGTGCATTTTCAAGTGCGGGTGAGATAGTTTCGTTTTCAGGCTAATTAGAGGCGAGGGAGGCGTGGCTGGAGACCAAGCAAGTCTGTACTCTATCAGCTCAGATGACAAGTCTCATTTTGCACTAGCCGTATATTAAAACGTTAGTTTGTTGACGTCTAAAAGAACGCATTGGTTTGTGATTTTCAACGAAAAATGATTTTTAAACGAAATAGCTTATTAGTTTAATGGGGAATGTAGAGTTTTTAATTATTAATTTACATTTTAACATATTTAATAATATAAAGCAGCTTCATGCTTTTTCTGGCATAGCAGGGTTGGCAGAGAAAAATAAGTGTTGAGACACTCCGTTCCTTCCATGCTATTTCTCGAAACATTGCGTGTTGAATATTGAAACTCAACACCGTGGTGTGTCTAGTATATTGTAAAAGCCACTATTTAGTTAGTCTACCATAGGCATAATTTAAATTGCCTCGACTCTCTACTAACAATCTATGAATTTGTCGAATATTGTCATAGCACGCCAGCAGCACGCCAGCAGTACACCAGCACTGTACCTGTGTACAGTCAGATAAACGTTTTACGAAATATGAAACATTGCATTTTTAATTTATGAACGTGAAGAGATTTTTTACTTTTTATTTGTAACTTCAGCGTATTTCGTAAAAAACATATAAAATGCTAGGTCTACATACGGATAGACTGCTTTAAGCAGATTTTTGGGTGGTTGTTTGATGTGCAGCAGATGATTTCTAATTCCACGCTTGCCTCTTAATAAGACAAAGGCTCTACTCCACCTCTATTACTACTACCTCAAGCTCAGTAAGTAATTTCCACTTTCGCTCCCCGTTGCTGTAACGACTTTGTACCTCGATAGAGCATCATTTCAGACTTGCGAATGTTTTTTTTTAATAATATAAAATATTTATAACACTCTTATCTAGTTACTAAAATAATATTTATTAGCCATATAGAAAAAATATTGAGACCAGTCGTGGCGTAGAGGCACAAATGTGTGACTGTTAAAGCGCAAGATAACGAAGAAATGCGCGGCGTTGAGTTTCGCTATTCGACACGCAGTGCTTCCAGAATTCGGCGGATCATAAGTTCTCACTGTGTACCCTGCTATGTGCAGAATACAGCGAGAAGCTTAAAAAATTGAAGAAAAAGCAACCTAAATATCTGGACTGTTGTAGGATTGATATAAATAGAGATAATTATATCTCAGGTGTAAGCTTTTACTTTAAGTAGAAAAGTATACCTAATAACCTAGTATACAAAAAGTTGGCGAAAGGTACGAACCACGTGTCTGCAGTGTTTAGATCATGTAATCATTTTTTTCTGATTTCTTATTCATATAAAAATGTAGAGTTTGAAACTTTGATGCAAAATGATACCACTGACAGTGCATGATAGAGCTATTTGCGACTGAAGTTCAACATAGACGCTGAAAATAGGTAAATAGGAATTCATTTGCGGGCGACGGTGCATTGACACTCTACTTGACACAATAGTTACTTGATATTTAAATTCACTTCGATGTTGTGTGTGTGTGTGTGTGTGTGTGTGTGTGTGTGTGTGCCGGAACCAAATATTCTTTCTTTTGATGGCCAAAATAATATTTACATGATTAATTCTAATTTTGGATCGAGAGCCCTCGTGGCACAGGGGCACAGGGGCACAGGGGCACAAGGATATGACTCTAACACCATGGTTGTGGGTCCAATCCCCACTCGGGCGAATAAATTATTATTTAGTTTGTTGATTCGACACTACGCGCAATACCTCAAAAAGTGGTGAAAGGAGTGTCTTAACACTAGTTTCTACACTGCCTACTCTGCTGTGCGCAGGATGAAGCGCAAACCTGATTTTTATATCTTATTTAATTTTATTTAATAAAAGCTTTATTGTACCATTTTATTTATTAATAGCACATTTAACGGAGATAATAAAAACGATGGTTGAGGGTTCAATCCTTTAAAACAGTTATTGTATTAAAACTATTATAATTGACCCGCCCTGATAATATAAAACAATATTTTATTTCGGCTAGCTCCAAAATGTGTGTACCACATTGTTAACATGGCGGCGGCGGCGCGGCGCATTTGAGATATCACATTTAAATGCGATGATTCATGATATTTCACTACTAAATATACATGTAATTTCCTCCAGAACGTGTCGTACTTCGTGCCCCACTGGCACGACTGGCTCGACTGGCCTCGTTTATTTACATTTTGTATATATTTCATGAAATATAATTATTAAGTATCCATATAAAAATAATATAAAATAATAAATTGTAGTAAAATTAGCAAGTTAATTTATTTTCAATACAAAGGAATATATTATACATTATAAACGAGTCAGTTATTATTAAATACTTCGCTACAGAGTACGTTTTATAAAACCATAGCTGAAATAACAACATTTATCTAAATCAAATAATAGATGGTATCATTGTAACATAAAGAGTAGACTCTCTCTCGACTGCACTAAATTGTTGTGATCGTTATTCATTGTAGTTTCAAACGAAGGTTAGTCAGTTCTAGTTTTTCTGTACACCGTTAAGTAACAGTATGTAGGAGGGAAGTCAAAGAGAATCTAATATTAAAACAGTTTGTTCCCCACATTCCTTTTAATATCTTGAGACATCGCATGTTGAGTGATGGAACTGAACGCCACAACACAAAACTAATACTAAAATGAGTTAATTCTGTGTTTATAGACACAGACGCTGCTGTCGGCCTCTAATACCACATTTTGTCGGGAAATTCATCAACTTCTGTAAAAACATAAAATAACAGTGTATGATTTGACTTATCTATAGTTATAATAAAATCGTAAGAGGGTCGGTGTCTGTACTTGGAAGATATTAAAAAAAATGTTATTGGGAACCTTTATTAACCTAATAGAGCCCAAAACAATCTGTCAAGTCTGTTTGTCTGTGCGTTTGTTATCGCTAATCTCCGAATCGACTTAACCGATTTCGATGCAGTTATCACTATTGGATTCTAGCAAGCTTCCGAAAACATATAGGGTTTATTTTATTACAATCGGTTCATAAATAAAAAAGTTATGTCAATTTAAAGTACTTAGTTCGACAAATTTGCTAATGCCCCAACATAGACGTAGCCCCGCCCGGGCCCTGTTGTATACCACTGTTGTATGTTTTGTAGTGCAAATGATTAGCGAAACTCATTTGATTTTTATAATACATGAATAAGTATACCTACTAGAATACGTCAGAAGCGTCGAACTTTCTCGCACAGCCATCAACATTGTAAAATATATTATTTACTTTTACTATTACTTTTAAAAATATATTTTTTAGTTGATTTAACAAATTATAATTTACTAATACGTCAATTAATTGACTAGTAGAGTCGTAGTATATAGACAGCCCCCGCGCGGCCGGCCCCCACAAACAAACAACGTAGAGCCACGAGTATCAACTCTACCATTATCTAACTATTAAGATCAAAAAGAATTTAACTGCTCTTACGATCCCACAACGAAGGCGTGAATTAAAAGTAAATGTCTCTACAATGTGCATACGTAATCGCTGACAGTGATTACGTATGTGGAGCACATGTGGCCTAATAAGTTCGCAGTGCTGGCCCCGTGCTGCACTACTGTGCTGCACTACTGTGCTGCACGACTGTGCTACACTACTGTGCTGCACTACTGTGCTGCACTACTGTACCGCCACACTGAGTCCGACAATGTCTAAACTGTATATTCATACGGCCAGAAAAACTTCTGTTGCTATGAAGAGACGACTGAGGCCCTAAGGTACTGTGTGCAGCGTACATTTTCTTGTATTTGTTTTTTATAAAACATTTAAGGTGAATGCTTTAACTGAGCACAACATTTATTGTTTCTGCGAAGCTTGATGGTTTTTAATAATTTTTGGCACAGGATTTAAGTATGTTGGTTTCTATGTCAGCTTCACGCCGTATACCACATACAGCATGGGAGGAACAGGAAAACACATGTAGTGTTAGGAATCTCCATTCCGATTTTAGCTTGGCACCAGAGCGGGGAAATGAAAATATATATATACGTTATAGTCACACGTGTACTCCCGCGCCACGACGACCTCGAGCTAATCAAGTAATCATTTTCATAATTAATTTGTGAAACAAACATATCGATACGATTATACATTATTGAAGAGAATAATGAAATATAATACACACATACTGTACCTACTGTACTGTGTAGGTGTAATAATACTGATAACTATTAGGTATAAGAAATATTTGAATAGGTTTTAATATCAAATTTTATACTCTGTCATTTTAAAATGATATAAATATGAAGAAAGACTCACTCTCACTTATTAGTTCCAGCCGTCGCTCAACGCCAAGCGCGGCGTTGTGCCTCGTCACCGGGGCGAGGAAATGACACAAAATAAGAAATGTGTTAAGAAAATAACAAAATACAACATTATTTCTCTGTCATCAGTACGCGTAGGCGCGGGCGCGGCTAATATCCGCGAACAGCTCTCGCTTCACACCTCGCGCGAATCTCTCCTCCAGGAGTGCTCGTGTGGGGGAGGACAGAGACTGACGCGATTTGGGATTTAGTTTACTTTGTTTTTGGTTTTGTATTATATGTATTTGCGTGTAAAGGAAGAAATAGATATTTATTAGTGCAGTCTATATGTTAATTGGTAAAAGAAATTAATTTTAAGATTTTTTAAGGTAATAATTTAAACAGAGTATAAATATGAAGAATATTTATAGAAACAAAACGTTATATGTGTTGGTACATAATTAATGAAAGTTGTCTTCTTACAATTTTTCTGTAACAAATTTTAAGAAGACAAAAAATGTAGAGTCGGAATTGTAACTTCTTAATTAAATTTCCAAATTAATGTACAATCATATAAAATACATTAGAGTAAAATAAATCAACCCTAAAGCTCTCTCTAGATAGCTTATAATTTGCACCAAAACCAAGTAAACTGGTTCTACAAGGTAGGGTTAACTGCACACTCGCACACTCGCACACTCGCACACTCGCACAGCCGCGCGCACACGCGTGCTCTGTGCTCTGTGCGGAGTGCGCGCCCCTCTCGGCCGAGGCGGAGGGGGGGCACGTCTGCTAGATAATTGTTAACTTTTGTTTAAATTATTGTTAAAATACTATGTCACATGTATACTTGTCAGGTAGGTATATGGGTATTGGTGAGATAAGTGATAGTATAATTTTTATTTGCAGATTCAAGGCTTTACCAGCGTATTTATTTGTTTATTTAATACTTTATTACACCAACTTAAACATAAAACAGAACGGTGTAAAGTCGGCCTTATCACCACAGGTGATCTCTTCCAGGCAACCCTTACCATACAAAAGATAAAAAAAACATATGGATAGTAGAGTAGAGTTGTCAGAGGGAATCTAGTGTTAAGATAGTCTTGTCTCCATTTTCTACCCAATTTGTTCGTTAATTGGCAGAACTCAACGCCGCGCTATTGTTCCGATTGGGAACCGAACCTGTAACCATCGCGTGTACAGTCTACTGCACCAGGACGGCCTCCAACTCTACGGATGTCACTGAAGTCATTGTTATGTCGTTGCGTAATTAATTGTATCTAAATATAAACGAGCAAGCATCAAATAATTATAACACTTGCCTATATTTTATCATCCTTTTTATACCAATATTGAGAAATGTACTGACATGCTCTCATAATTAAACAGAACAGAGTAGGCAGAGAGAACCTAGAGTTAAAATACTCTGTACTCTCTGTACGTGTAGTACGCACTGTTGAATTTTCTAGATATTGCGTGTTGAGTGGCGGAACTCAACGCTCCACTTCACCTTGTTACCAGAGCAAGGGGCACCAGTGAGAATCGAACCCACAACTGTCACGCTTACATTCAGAGTCTGTCCTACTGTGTCATCTGACAAATTAGATGGTAAGCTCGATTATATAACACCAAATACTAACTTAACCGCATCTGACTGTCTCCGTTATGGTTGTGGGCCTGTGGGTGTGGCCTTCCACTCAGGAGAACATTATATTTCAAATATTTTCTATTCTCATTATTTATTTTCGTTGACTTACGCCACTCAACACGCAATGCTTCCAGAATTCCGCGGAAAGTGGGGAACAGTGTCTTAACACTATGCTCGCGCTGGTTATCCTGCTGTGTGCGGGATACAGCGTGAAGCTAATTTTCATTGCTCTCCAATCTTGTAGATAAAGCGCGTCGTCAAGTTGAGTGGTGCGTGGGGCTGACCTGTTATGCAAGAAGTCCCTGTACATATAAGTATGTACGGGTACAAACGCGGGTTAAAGCGGGTTCGTGGGTCTAATTTGTGCGATCAACAGAGGCCTACAGAGGTGCTACAGCTGCCTCTGTAGCGGCCGGCCAACAAATATAATGACACGTTGCATAGGGATTGGAAATTATATAAATTTTATTAAAAACAATATGCATAGGTATATCCAAGTTTATGAAAAATTGAAAGTCGTATAAAGTTCATGAATATATTTCTATGGTGGTGATTGATTTTGCACCGACACAGCTATCAGAAATGGAAACCTATAATATATCTGAGATTTAGTGAAAGATTCCATAGATAACCTTTGTACTTGCTTATTTTTAATAAACGTGCTTTCATTCCGCAAATAGCCGACTAGGCAGAGGAAACCTAATCTTAAGACGTTCCGTTTTCCTCGCTCCTCCTAATTTTAAAGAGATTCCGTTTTAAGTGGACCGGTCCATGCAAATGAAAATAATTCATTCCCTCTAGTTAAATCGAATCTACAACCGACGCGTTGACACTGTGCTACTGAACTATACTGTAACAGGCGCATTTGCAACTAACTAACTAGTCAATTTCTTTATTGGAGACCATATCATCTTCTAAAGAAGAGATCCAATAATAATATTATATAAGTACAAGAACAATACAGAAGCTTAAGAAAAAACTGACCGGTAGATATATATATTTTAATAACTTTTCAGCCAAATTATCTGAAGAAAAAAAAATGTTAAAAATAGAAAAGAAGGCAAAAGACCACTAGACATTAGATCTGGATATGTAGTCTTCCACCTTGGGAGTGGATGCTGGAATTACAAAACAAATACAATGAGGTAAGTAGACGGACACGACGGTGTGACAACAGCTAGTCTCCTCAACCATTTAAAATTCTGGATAACATTCAATAACACAACATACGATGAAGAAGATATTCATAATATTGATTGAGGCCGTCGTGGCGCAGCGTGAACATGCGGGGTACGACGTGAAGCGGGAAGCGTAACTATTATACCTACATGAAGTTAATGCGTGGAAAATGGAGTGTCTTAGCACTAGTTTCTCTCTACCTACCTCATGCGTGAAGTTTCAAAACAACTAACTAGAATATTCCTATAATATATGAATTATTAAGAAGTGTAATAATAATGTCGATAGTCAACAAACAGCCAACACCTCCGAACAGCAAAAACCTGGTCTGAATGCGACAAAGACAAGACACGGCGTGCTCACACCTCCGCCTTTGTGGGCGCACAATGGCTCACGGTCCACATAAAGGGATAAAGGCCCTGAACATGGGTTAGCTGATATGGACGTTTCAATAATGTCACTTTGTCTTTTGATCGTCTTGTTGTTTCGTGAAGTTCTCTTTATACGCCTTTTTGTGTGTTTAATAGTTTTTGTGTTGTTTGACTAGGGCTGTCGAATCGTGTTTGTGTCGTGAACAATGGGGGAAGTAGGCCGTGGGTAAAGAAAGGTAAGCAGAGGCTAGCTAGCTGGCTTCTTTCCGCCAGAAATCAAGATATGTAGCTTGGAAATTGCATTTAGTGGCGGAAACCAACGCCACGCTTTGCTTATCGGAGCGGGACGGACTGACTAATGTGACTAATGTGATCTTACTGATGAAAACCGGGATTTTACATTTTAAATTCTAAAATCCTGTCAAACAAGATTGCGAGCGACGACAGACAGATAACCGAGAAAACTAGTGTCAAAACACTCCGTCCTCTACTTGCCCTGATATTTTATTTGCAATATATTAAAATATCAGCTTCACGCTGTATCCCGCATCCCCCCGTTCCCCACTTTCTGCCGAATTCTGGAGGCATTGCGTGTTGAGTGGCAGAGCTGAACGCCGCGCTTTTCCTCGACACTAGAGCGAAGAAAGGAAAATATAAACGTAAATAAATATTTCACTACCTCGAATGGGGACGGAACCCACAACCGTCGCGTTACAGTACCCTTGTGCCGCTGCGCCACGACGACTACTCTATATATATATATATATATAAAAAGAGTCTATTAAAACAAATAGATGTATATGTAGAGCACTTTAACAGAGAATTAATGCAAATATTGGTATCTTAATCTCATATTTATTAATGTAATTGTATTTCGTGGACCATATAAGGCATATACCTACTACTACAATAAATACATTTTGATAACTCGACACAAGGTGTGACTACAAACTCAACTGGTTGGGGGTTCATCTTCACTTGAGGAGACGATATATTTATTTAAATATATATTTCCAGAATTTGGCGGAAAGTAGGAAACGGTGTGTCTTAACACTACGTTACCTCACCTCCACCTACCCTCTACCTACCCTCTACCTACCCTCTACCTACCCTCCACCTACCCTCCACCTACCCTCTACCTACCGTGCCGTGAGCGGGATACAGCATGAAGTTGATTTTAATAGATTTATATAAAAAAATGTATTGTGTGTTTACCAAATTATATAGCAATACAGATTAAATTTATTTAACTATTTTTCCTGACGTGCTCTAAAGAAGTTAATATAAGTTGCTTACTTAAAACTTTCAATATTTATGTAAAATATATTTCTATAAAACTCTTCTTGTCTGCTTAGCGATATTAAACTTAAGATCTCGATTCAAAATTCGTACAACAACCTCTATCTCGAAAGTTGGTTAAAAATTTAATTTAAAACTATAATTTAAAGCTTATTTTTCATATAGAACAACAATGCAGCGCACACGCACCGGGAGGGTCGGGAGGGTCGGGAGGGTCGCTTTGTTCCACGGAATTAGGTTCCCGAGCACAATGCACTCGCTGCCGGTTTGATTGGCCTACCTACACGTAAATTTGTACTAAATCTAACCAACTCGTACATATATAATAATAACGTTTAATGTCTGTCTGTACAGATTATTATTATAGTGAGAGTAATACGAGTATATTGGAAAAATAGAGTTACAAGTATATAGTATTTCTTGTTTCTTTTTCTCTGTTTAATATTTATGTGCTATCTAGGTGTTTTATACTCTTAAGGTTTCGAGTGGTAACGTTGCACACTGCCCAATATGTCTACGTATATTGTATTCCTCTTTTTGTTTGTAAAATATATTTCATGTATGCAATAAAAATATAATTATGATAATACTGTATTTTGCTCCGTAAATATATCTTTAAAAAATGGAAGTTTCTTAATACTAGGTTCCCAGGTTCCCTTTGCCTATCCTGCTATGTGCGGGATTTAGCATCAAGCCAAACAATATATATGTGTCGTCTATGATGCCCTGGGCATTAATGAGTTAAGGTTTAAAAAACGTTTTTCAATATTTTACATAATTTATTGAAGTTTTAAAAGTTTTAAACACACATTTCAAACTTCAATCAAATATCATATAATTATAACAAATAATCAACAAAACACTCCTAGAATATGTAATAAATAATAAACATATAATTATTTGCCTTAAAACCTTACATTTTTAAAATATTTTATAGAAAATTGAATAAAAACATGAATATCTAAATGCAAATGCAACGACAGTACCCGTAAGTGCAATTTAAATTAATAATACGTAGAAACAAAATAATGATAAGTTTCAACCAATAATGAGGTGTTAACTGGAGGTGCAGGTGCTGAACTCCGGCGTCCTCCTCCTGATGGAGGTCTCTCGATACTTTGAAAGATCAAAGGTCACGCTAAATTTTAATAAGACAAATTACTTATTGCTTTTAATCACGTACTTTTGATAATTTGATATAATTTTTCTATTTGTTTGCCTCTAACGGTATAAACTAGGTGGGTGCCTCTCTCGTCAATACTAATTTGTATCTAATAATTATGTTTTTTATAACATTTTAATCAAATTTAATTATTATACTGATTAACCTTTTGTTATACAAGGAATTTTATAGAGAAAAAAATGTAGACAAATGTAGAGCACTAATATTTTCTTTATAATTATTTTTTTTTAAAACTAAAATTTGCAAAAAATGCTATTCTAAATTATTAAAATTATTAACTTGTTTGTTTGTAAATATTAGTGGAAAAATAGTGAATGTATAATACAAGTTTATTGGCGTGGCGTCCGACGGCGCGCGGCGTCCCTGTGCTCGTGTTGTTAGTAACCGGATTTTTGCACATTTATAAAGTAATTTAAGTCCTTTTAGCACTATATTTTAACGATATGAATTAAATATAATCGTTTACAATTACGTAATTCATATTTTATCTTAAAAAGTAAAAAAAATATTCTCATTTATTGATTTCTTAATTGCCCCTCTCTGCGGACGAAATAGTCATTTCTTATGTTTTTATTTAAATTATTAATATCTTAGTTTTATGTATTAGGACTAGAAAGTAAAAAACTTTTAAACTACAACGGCTAAAATTTTTTACGCGTTCAAAAAATTTTGTATAAAATCTAGTAAGCTAGTAGTAGTAGCTATTATCTTATAAGTAATTATAGGTCCTTACTCATATAAATACTTTTACCCTATAAGTTAAAAATCCTATAAGAACTTTGTCTATTTTGTAAACAATTTTTTAACTTTAACGTATTAGTACGAATGTACAGAATTGGTATTCGAATATCTTACAAGAATTGAACTTCTCCCACTAAATTGTCTCTTAATTTACAAATTACACGAACGCAGGCCGAGAGGACACGCGTCGGGTTACAAAACGGTTAAGCCGATGAGTCAATAATAGCTCTTAATAAATCCTCAACTGGCTCTCCAACTGGCTGAAGATGAAGATACGAGCGACGTCAACGTCAATAGCAACGCTAGCGTGTTGTGGAAACCCAATACGCCGACGTTTAAAGGCCTTTGTGTTGTTCAGAATAAAGAGCTAATTATAATAAAGAAAAAACGCTAATTAAACGCGTCGAACAGCCGGTCGGGCGACGCGACGTGTCGCTCTTCATTCTTATAAGATTTCTTTTTTTATTATTTTAACGGTTTTACAATGGAATGTCATCGCGTTAAATGTGTTCGACCTTTGTGAAGTGTTGTGTTAAAAAAATCAATTCAAAATCAAATTATCTGTATAAGTACAGTGTCTGCAATGATATACGTAAATGAGAGACTCTACACTCACCAGGTGGGGGATGTAAGAGCGGTGGTCCCGGTAAGAATGCAGCAGCTACAGCGGCCTGTGCGTTGAAGGCGGCAGCGTAGGCCACGCGGCTCGCCATCGAGGCCGGCAGAGGGAACTGCGGCGTGTATGCGGACCGGGGTTCTCTATTCTCTGACAAATTGAGGACTCTATCTGCATCGCGATTCTCGAAGTATCTGTCTCTACTCTCTCTGTTGTCGGAGAGGCCCAGCAACTCCTGTATGGCGAAAGGGGAGCGTTGTGGCGCTCTGGGCGCGCTCGCGTTGGCGCTCATCGCTTGCATCTCTACGGCTGGCGGCTCTCTTAATAATTTTGCATTATCTGCAGACTAAGTTCGATCCGCTTCATAGTACAAATATATCACAAGTGAAATTTGACGTTGAATTTGTTTTTTTTTGTTTTTACAATAAAAAGCGCACTTGAAAAAAGTTCCAAATTACACTTTCGAAAGTCTAAATAAAGTTTATCAATATTTAAATATCAGAATTTCTTTCGTTATCTAAATATTAAATACAGGAGAAATTTTTTCGTAACAGTGGAAAATCGCGAAAATTCTCCAGACTGAGTATTTTCGTAGACGACACGAGCGCTCGCCGCGGCGTCCGGAGCGCTTCTGTCCGCGGCGCCGCCCGTCGCTTTGTAAAAACGAGAAACCCCCCCGAGGCCGCCGCACCCGCTCGCTCTCGAAAAATCCTAATTCACAACCCTCCCGGTGCCCAGCACTGCCTTTTTGGAACTGAGCTGGCGCCCCCCCGCGGCACCCCGCGCCCCCTGTCGCGGTCGGGCGGGGCCTCTTAATAGCCAATACGGATATTTTGTTACCGCACTCTATTGGCCAGATTTCTTCGCGGGGGACACGCCTACTCAGCAATTTGTCACGCAAAATACGACTCTACCTGTTTGCGTTACGTTTTACAATTAACTAGCCTATGTTGGTTTGATTTAATTTTGATTAATTGTGGAAATGAATAGAGCCAGCGCGAGCGGCGGCGGGCGAGGCGGCGAGGCGCGAGGGGGCCCGCGCGTCGCAGGTGCATAGCCGCGTATTTCCCAGCCAGTGTGTACGCCGCCTTATTTGGCCTCAATGGCCTAGAGGGAGTATTAGTTTACGCACATCCGCAGCTTCACACGAGGGTATAGTATCCCATTATCGATCATTGCCTATCCTGGTGCTGCGGACGAGTGAAGACAAAACACGGTCGACGCCTACAATGCTCTGGCGACCGTCCTTTGAGTATGAGCATGGCCGAGCGTGATTGTATGGCAGGCAGCTTTGACACCGTCCCCCCCCCCGTCCCCCCGGCACAAAGCAGTAGAGGCATGGCTAAGCCAGCTCTGTTTTACTTTACAAATATATTGCATCCAAATGATACTCTACCTACAAGTAAATGCAGAACGGTGCTCGTTAGTATTACATTAAACTTTTCAATATAATTACATAAAGGCTACATTTCATAATCAGTGTACAACAATATAGAATTTCATAAATTATAACATTTCTTCTCTACTTTATAACAGTAATTGTAACATGGGTACCTACATTATAAGACAATACATATTATTTCCTTAAAAGCTAACTAACTAGTTGGCAAGCTACGTAGAGCTTACGTCAACCTAGTCGTTGTGTCGACAGAGAGCGGTCGGAGTGCGCGAGGCAGCTCGGGAACCACCGAGGTATGAGGAAGTGCGGGAGATACGTGAGAATTAATTAGTATCGCACGCATCCCGCCATCGAGACGGCCTTTGATCTCTAACGACGGCAGTGCAGTGGATAATGAATTATCTATAAGTATAACTCATTCCTTCCCAATGAATCAAGTCTCTAAACCCAAGAAGCGTATTAACTTGACATTTCGCATGTCTCTTATAGAGTCGAGTGCTAAGAAAGGGTTTGGTTTTCACTCTCGGTGGTTGAGGGATATCGCCAAAAACAATCCTAACTTTTAAACTAACCTAACTTCTAAGAGTTCTTGAGAGCAGTTCTTGATGGAGCTCTACATTTGTTGTTATAAAATAAATGTTTAACTCTAAAATAACGGAAACTTAGTAAAAAAATTAAATCTCTCCTCCATCCTTTTTTACGTCTATCATCAGAAAATGTCATTTTTTCGAAACATTCACGAAAATCAATAATAATTAACTAACTTGCGACAAAACTCGCATTACTGTGACTAGTACTTACCAATCCTTTTGATATCTGTGAAGGGCTGCAGGTGCAAATTAATTAGTAGTAGAAAAGTGCATTTTCCCCGAACGAGACTCTTCGGGACTCTTTGATCTCTAACGAAGGCGCCAATGAGGGCACTAGCGGCCCGCAATGAAGATTATGTAAATTGCAGACGGTCTTCAACACCTCGCAAGGGATCCTAACGAATTCTACTTGCACCACGAGCACCACGAGCACGTCGCAACTCTCTGTGCGTCACACGTGATTCGCATTTTAATTGTCATTATTTTAAATATTAATATTTTTGTGAGTAAATTTGAAATGATTGAACGGATTGTGATAGAGTTTTCAAAATTATAAACTCTACCAATATCGATTTTTTTAAAAACGTCATTTAAGTTACGATGAGTACTTCCAAGGATATTAATGTAATTAGATAACTGATTAATAATTATATGTATTTACGATTATGTACTAAGAACTAGTCTAAGCTTCTAAATGAAGGTTTTGGCAGAATAAATAATACTGCTTACATAAAAACATGAAGAATAAGTACTACCACGAAAGACCGCATACAAACACCAAACTAAGGTGAAATTTGCAAAAAAAGTAATATATAAAACTATAGAAATAGCCACAGATGTAAAAAAAAAGGTAGAAAAACATCGTGTGAACGTGGATCTCGTATTTGAATGGCAAGTCGGCCATTGAGGCCATTGAGGCCATTGAGGCTGTAACGTGAGCCTCCGCCGCGTCAATATTGTGATAGCACCTCCGCTGTGCGAGTTTGTTTTATTATTCTAATATCCTTGAGAGAGCGGTTTCTATTATTCCCGCTCCGGTAATATGACAAAGTGCAACGTTGTATTCGGCCACTCAACTCCTCACTCCTTTTTATATTTATATAAAGCTACTAAATATATTAAAAAATTACACAGGAATTTGAACTCGCATCAAGTTGGATAGTTAATGGAGTTCTAGGTACCTACTTGTTCTACTAAAGTGTTAGAACTATGCATTTATTTGTCTTTAATTTTGGAATAATGCTCTAAAATACTATAAGAGTACAAATTACTCGTAGAAAAAAATGTATTTTAGATACAAATACGTTGTTTTAATAGAATTTATAAAAAAAAACACTACATCTTGCATCAGTCTATATCACCAAACTAATAGTAAACTTACCTAAGCACGCGCGACGGTCGTAGGTTCGTATGTGGATATATTTCGTATATTATGTTATTTTGAAAACATTTTCATTTCCTCTGCCCATACACTTCGACAAAGTGTTCAAATTCAAATATTTTATTCAAAATAAAAAGTTACAAACTCTATTTTTCGAACGTCAAATAATTTACCACCAGTTCACTAAAGTTAGTGCCTCACACTATCAGTTTATTACACTAGTATCGTATTTAGAGACAGATCTCTAAACTCCCAATATAATTTTAAGCGAAAGTTGTAAAAGGAGTGACACGTCGCTACCTATCACTCTGCCTCTTCCATTAATTAATCCCATGTGAAAATGAAAATATATACCTAACCTAAGCACGAGTGGCATACTAAAACCTTTGAAAACTTCCATTATCCTGGTCATGGCTCCATCCAGCTCCAGACCAGCTCGATGACAACTGCCATATTA
The DNA here is from genome assembly GCA_036379175.1 of Heliconius cydno galanthus. Taxonomy (NCBI): domain Eukaryota; kingdom Metazoa; phylum Arthropoda; class Insecta; order Lepidoptera; family Nymphalidae; genus Heliconius; species Heliconius cydno. Next base: position 84,285 of record JAKRZM010000031.1, on the reverse strand, counting down.
TTGTATTATTGACACAGTTATTACAAGTGGATCAAATTCGCCCAAAAAGAGCCTCCTCAGAATGATAAAGAGCTAAATAAGTTTTAATAGACACGTTTTAGCGACCTCGAGACACTCCCAGCACGCGCAGCACGCGCAGTCGACACCGGAGTCTAACGAAACAAAGTGTTTTGATGAAAAAAGGTGACTTCTTTGAGAGCACTTTAGTAGCGCCTATTGTCTCACGCGCCGCGCGCTCGGGGCTCGATTGTCTCCTACTTACCTCTACTCTAGCTCTCTTACTAAGTTCTTTTGGAAAAAGCTTAGAATGATTTCCATTTTAAACGAATTTGTATCGTTTACCGAATAAATAGATAACTAAAGTTCGTAGCGACTGTGGTGGGGTTGTCAGTTGGGACGGGTGAAGTCGAGGGATTGATTATTCATTATAATATCCTAGCTTTGGCACTAAGACAAAGGTCGGCGTTGAAATTAAAAATACACGTAGGGAACGGGATGTACACTTAATATTAAATTTATTTTACCTACCCTTCTATGTGCGGGATACACAACGTGAAAAATCCTTTAAGTTTCACTTATCCCGTCACGTCAGTAACTCCCCAAACCGGTGTCGAACCTCCGACCATAATGTCACACTGCACCACTTTTAGCCTTAACTTTATAACATTTAGTAATATAAAACACAATAGCATTGTTTTGTTTGGTTCGATCGGTTATCCGTTATAATAGAGGGGGCGTTGTGGCCGTGACGGACGGACGGACGGACGGACAGGCGAGCTGTCAAATTAATCATTTCCGCCAGCTAACGATCATCGATGATACGTTGAACTATATTTTGTTATTAGTTCCTTGACAACTAGGACTTTGAATACAAAAAAGTTTAGAAATTATCCAATTTGATGACTTGGCGTTTACATTTTGTTGTTACTTCATTTATATTGTGTCAATTTAAGTTATGTTTGGAGGCCTTCGTGGCGCTGGGGCACAAGCGTGTTATTTTAAATGCGACGGTCGTCGGTTCAATATTTATTCCAGGAAATCAGCTTCACGCTGTATCCCGCACACAGCAGGGTAGGCAGAGGGAACGTAGTGTTAAGACAGTTCCGTTCCCCACTTTCTGCCGAGCTCTGGAGGCATTGCGTGTTGAGTGGTAGAACTCAATGACTCGAGGAAATGAAATATTTAATATTTTCATTTCCTCCCTCTGGTGACGAGGTAAAGCGCGGCGTTACACACGCAATGTCTTGAGACATCAGCGGCGAAAAATGCGGAACAGAAATGTCTTAATCGGAAGGGAGTGTGTTAATGTTATTAAGCAGGGTGCTGTATAGGTACGGGATATATATATATATAAAAAAGTGTTTTTATTTAGTTACACTATAGGGTTTTTGTAAGTTTTTATTTTTAAATAGAAACGTAATAGGTACTCCTAGAGGCCGCCCGTTAATTTGAATAATATAAAATCTATAAAATTTCGAGAAATCCTCTCTAGGTAATCTACACTCCAAAATGAAACGATATAAGAAAGTAAGTAAAAAAGAAAAGAGAAGAAAAGAAGTAAGAAAGAAGAGAAGTACATGCGTGCCTAATTTCTGCGTCTCCGAGTAGTGTTGGCTGATCGTTGTCTGTCGGTTACTCAGTACAGTTCCTATTACGCTTCATATATTTTATTNAGGCATTGCGTGTTGAGTGGTAGAACTCAATGACTCGAGGAAATGAAATATTTAATATTTTCATTTCCTCCCTCTGGTGACGAGGTAAAGCGCGGCGTTACACACGCAATGTCTTGAGACATCAGCGGCGAAAAATGCGGAACAGAAATGTCTTAATCGGAACGGAGTGTGTTAATGTTATTAAGCAGGGTGCTGTATAGGTACGGGATATGTATATAAAAAAGTGTTTTTTATTTAGTTACACTATAGAGTTTTTGTAAGTTTTTATTTTTAAATAGAAACTTAATAGGTACTCCTAGAGGCCGCCCGTTAATTTGAATAATATAAAATCTATAACTACACTCCAAAATGAAACGATATAAGAAAGTAAGTAAAAAATAAAAGAGAAAAAAAGAAGGAAAGAAGTAAGAAAGAAGAGAAGTACATGCGTGCCTAATTTCTGCGTCTCCGAGTAGTGTTGGCTGTTCGTTGTCTGTCGGTTACTCAGTGCAGTTCCTATTACGCTTTATATATTTTATTTAATTCATACATTGATTGCATTACGGAGGCAGTTTTAAATGTTATAGAACGTTTAATCTTAGCGCACGGGATAATTAAATTGTACTTGAGAAAATATTAATATGTAGGTACCTGAGGTGAGGTAGGTCAAACACATAGACACTGCGCCTTTAATAGATGCTATTGAATTACTCAGTATTTATAATGTTGTAAACAAAATAACAATGAGAGTTAGCTCTCTGTCTACCACGCTTAATACGGGACTCGTCAAACTAAAAAAAAAGAAAATTTAAACATATTATGAACTTATTAAGATAAATTGACAACTTTAACTTATAAGTAATATTAATAAACAGAATTGACTGACAGTCATATGTGTTGATGTCAATGACTTATTTAATTCACTCGTTCAGAAGCAGCCTTAAATGTTAAATTATTGATTTGGGTAAGAATTTATAATATTATTTGTAAAGTAACAGTAACGATTACAAAAAATACCCAAATCGAATCGAATAATCCAATATCGAAATCGAATCCAAAATAATTAATCGAATATCGAATCGAAAATAATTAACTGAGAACCTCTTCCTTGTTTTGAAAGTCGGTTTAAAATACAGATTAATTATCTACAAACAAATACAGATTTAGTATGAGTATACGTAGTACGGTTTGCTATATATTTGCAGGCAAACTCATGCCTTGAGTTCATTCAGATGACTATACCTTTTTTTTAGTGAACCGATTTTGATGAAACAAACTTTAGATGTTAAGCTGGGTTAAAATAACGAAATTAGTGAAAGATTTACGTAAATCGGTTCAATACTTTCAGAGATTAGCGTGATCATACATACAAACAGACAGACAAGAAATAAAAAATATATATTTTTGCTTTCTATTATTCTTTAAAAAATATATTTTTGCTTTCTATTATTCTTTTTAAGTGTCTATCCATTTCAGTCAAAAATACGAAATGTACAGACAAATTATTTTTACTGTTTTATTATATAGGTATAGAGATAATCACTAAATTCATCCCTCCCGCAAGACGGCCAACTAAAAGTGTTCCTCCTCCGAGTGGGGTCGTGCACCGACGACCAAGTCAACTTGCGACGACACAAGTAATCCTCTTACTGCGAGTTTGTGCGGATACTTCATTGAACTCTATTTACGTAGCGCTAATGTACTTTCACTTTCTAAAGGTAGATTTTGACTGTGACGCTCGTAACGTGTAACGAGAAAAAGCGTGATAATCTACGAAACTGAACATGACCCACGTATTGCCGAGCTGGTCTGGTGATGAAGCCAGGTAGTGCAAGGTAGTTAGATTAACATATACTTAGATATATTAATCTTTACTTTAAGACCGTGACAGTGAGGTTTCATGTAAAAATGGATATTAGGAAATAAATATTTTGGTATAGTACATTAATTAAAGATTAATAATAATTGAATCATAACAGTTTTGTAACTTAAACAGGACCTACATCATCACATATTTTTTCAAATTAAGAAACTACTTAATATCAAACTAATACTCAAATTCTAAATACAATTTGCCTAAAAAAATGGAAAGTGAAAACATATTCTATCAATGAAAAAAATATTACAAAAAATATATATTTATTAATTTAGAAGACGGTAAAAAATTTAGCACAACCCTATCTGCCAGCACTTGGCCACGCCCCCCGGGGTGCATAATTGTATAGTGTTATAGGCATTTCGCCTTTTGCCTCCGCCGCGCTGCCCGCGCTGCCCGCGCCAAAAGAACGTTGCGTCTGGCTTTACAGCTCTTTACAGCCATTTATAGGAAACTAACGGACATTTCATGTTATGTTTACAGAGAACTAACACCATTTAAATATAGCGTATATGTAGTGTTTGTTAAACTAGAGGATTATTGTGACCAGATACCAGATACCAGATACCAGAGGTTACGTTGAATTTGAATTTAAATATTTCAAATGCAAACAAATCAAGACCATTATGTCTTATCCATTATGCATTATATGGCAGTGTCGGCATGGGGAACCCACTACCGCCTTGTTTATAGTCACACGCTAGTGCCCCTAGGCCTCGACGGCCTCAGGACAGGAAGACAGTTATATAAAAATATATTTGTAGGTTTATGTGCAAGACAATTGAATGAGGCACACAAGGGTGTGAAACCTAGTGTAACGCGACCTGGTCGTTCCACCAAGTTCCCTCTGCCTGCCCTGCCTTGTGCGGATTTAAAATAATAAGTAGTTATAGTTATGTACTATACTATATTTTTGTTTCGTAATAATTAAATGGAATGCTACAATAATTACCTACGCGTAGGTAGGTACTTGCAACAAACACTTACTTCAATATAGTTGGGGGCCACCATCGAGGCTGATTGAGGATCTGCATTTAACTGTAAACACGATAGTTGTGGATTCGAACTCCACGCGCGGTGTGAGTCGCCTCGCAACACGCAATATCCGGATATTGGGCGGAAAGCGAGAGCAAAGTGTCTTGCCACTGGGCGCTTTCTACCTACTACATGTATACGAGATACTAAGTAAAATGGAAAAAACAAAAAGAAAAAGAGAAGAGAAGTCTTCCGTTCACTTTTAACTTTCTGCCCATACCCTACAGATAATTACGGAACTTTAACACCGCTAAAATATGAAAAATCTTTTTTCGGAAAATATTTGCTGAATTTGAAATAAAACAAATATTTTAATGATTTAACACTGTTTAAAGTAAATTCAATAAAACGTTATCAAGCACACTTCAAAAAGAAAGCTCGGAAAGTGATGGCGACGCCGACATTATTGTACAATCATAATTATAACACTTACTCGTGGGCCGCGCAGTTTTTATTATGAAACGACGAATAGGGCATTATTGATAGAAAACGTAATACTTGCTGGTTGCTGCGGTGGCGCTCAGTTCCGCCAAGACACGCTATCTAGACCATAGACCGCATCACACTTGATGCGGTCATAAACAAGCCTATTTCACAATTTTTATACTGAAATAGACCCAATTTTCGAGACATATCTTTAATAGTCTCGTAAATTGAGTGGAAGTGGGGAATAGTGTGCAGCATTCGGTTTGCTCTGCTTTCTCTACTATATATAATGTTTTTGTTACTTTCAAAATGTAGACTAGTATATACAACAAGGGTACTCTCCCTGCACGCAGGCGTGCACGCCAAACTGTATATTGAGAAAAATACTTACG
>JAKRZM010000031.1:54063-71245 GCA_036379175.1 Heliconius cydno galanthus | reverse complement strand
AAGTTTTTGCTTGTAACTATTACAGTATAATTAATTTTTGACCAAAAAAAACAAACTTTCTCAATTTTCTCCGGATTCCATAATCGAAACCTAACCAAACTTTCACCAAATTATCCTTGAAGTGTATCCTTTCAAATAAAAAAAGAATCATCAAAATCGGTTTGCGCGACATTGAGTTATTCGTCTATTAGTCGCGCACATACCTAATGCAAATTTAAGACTTATGTGATTTTCTCATGGATACCATTGTCAGACATGGACCAAAAAATAATGGGACCATTCGGGAAGCTATACCTTACAAATAAAAAAAAAATATCAATATCGGTTCAACCAGTGAAAAGTTATGAGGCAACAAACATAAAAAAATAATAATAAAAAAAATACAGTCGAATTGATAACCTCCTTTTCTTACAGACGTCGGTTAATAAGAAGTTACATGCTTCATTTTTTGAACATCAAATAGTCTACCACCAGTTCCCTAAAGTTAATGCCTCAAAACTGAGAAGAACCGGCGCAAGAAACTCAGCAGTTTTGACAAATATTTCATTTCCCCGAGTGGGATTGAACCCATAACCGTTTCGTTAACAGACAGACCATAGAGTTTGTCCGTTGCGCCACGACTGATGAGTGGATGCGATGGATGCGACGCCCAATCGCGAAATATCGTGCGACTGTCACGCTCTGGCACCAAGGCAAAAACCCGGTGTTGAGTTCCGTCACTCTACACGCAATGCCTCGAAAAATTCGGCGGAAAATGGGGAATGGAGTGTCTTAACACTACATTCCCTCTGTCTACCCTACTGTGTGCGGAATACAGCATAAAGATAAATTATTTATTTTTTTATTTTATTTTTGAACGAAAAATATACAACGAAATGAAACGTTAGTATGTTTTCATATAATTTAATTATATCTACAATACACTACAAATATATAACTTTAGATTCATTAATGCACAATTATAAAATTTTAAGGGTGTTAAAACTTTAAGCTTAGAAGTTAGAAGCGGGGTGGTAGAACGCCGCCAGCGCCGCCAGCGCCGCCCGGGGGCAGTTGTGACAGCGTGATTGTGGAGATCACGAAACAAGTTAAATGATAGCAATCGCTAATGCTCATTACCGCGTCGACGCGGCGTCGTTAAAGCGAGCGGCCGTTTTGTAACGACCGATATCGCCAATCATGGATACAGGGTGTTCAAAGGACAAATGGAGGTTCAAAATAAATATAATGAAATATTTAAAAAACATAGGTGACTAGGTGACTAATGCAATGAGTTAAGACACACTGTGTCCCAGAAAAGTGATAAGATTAAGTTATTTTGCCGGCTATGTATAAAAACAAATGCGGATAGTGTACGTATACTCGTGTAAGTGCCAAGTACTCGTATGTGTTCATCAAGAGCAGTACTTCATTAGACGTCCCGAACACATCAATATTACATAGCGACCCTGCCACAACTAAGCAACTCTAAAACCCGGTTTCCTCCAAGAAAGAGAGATGAGCAAGTAAAAAAGAGTATTTTAAAATTTACTTCACTGCACTCTCTAGAATTGAGCGAGTCCAATTTAACTCTTTCTACGCACTCGTCCCTTTTTGCCCGGCTATTTAATTTTTTGTCTGTACTTTTAGTATTTTGACTGAAATGGATAGAGGGGCATTTAAAAAGAATAATAGAAAGGAAAAATATATTTTTTTAATTTCTTGTCTGTCTGTCTGTATGTATGGTCACGCTAATCTCTGAAAGTACTGAACCGATTTACGTAAATCTTTCACTAATTTGTTTGTTTTAACCCAGCTTAACATCTTAAGTTGTTTCATCACAATAGGTTCAATAAAAAGAAAGTTATAGTCATTTGAATGAACTCAAGGCATGAGTTTCCCTGCAAATATATAGCAAACCATATCTATACTTATACTTATAATAACTGTATATTTGTTTGTAATTAATCTGTATTTTAAATCGGCTTTCAAAATAAAGAGGAGGTTCTTAATTATTTTTTTTCGATTCGATATTTGATTCATTTATTCGATCAATTATTTTGGATTCGATTTCGATATAGAATTATTCGATTTGATTTGGGTATTTTTTGTTATATGCAATCATTACAGTTATTTTACAAATAGATTACCTATACTAATCCTTACCCAAATCAATAATTTAACATTTAAGGTTGTTTCTGAACGACTAAATTAAATTACTCATTGACATAAACACATTTGACTGTCAGTCAATTCTGTTTATTAAATGAATAATCATATAGCGGGCGAAGCCGCGGGAGGTTCAAAGTTGATTTCCATATAGTTCTTAAAGAAAATCTTTTGTAGAACAACCTGTATAAGAGAGGATGCGGGCGAGTTTTCGGCAACACATTACAATATAGAATAATTCGTTGTGAGCGCGGTCGAAAGTCACGATCTCACGTATCAGTGCCCGCGGCGCTCTCGCGTGGCGCTCTCCAGCCCTCAGGGGTGCCAATGTTTGACGTGCCAATAATTAAATTTTATTTTGTTTAAGCAATCTATCTATACGAAAAAATCCATCGTTTTCTTGTTTGCCTAGATTCTACTCATTTAGAAAGCACCAGAACCAAAAGATGTGCTGTGCCTCACGAAACCGAATAAACTAATGTCAGACGAAGATCATTGAGCACTCTTCTTTAACCCTTGGTTAACCATCTAGGGCTAAACACGCAGTCTTGAAGAAGTCAATATAATAATTTAAAATGAACACTTCTATAACAGGAGTGCAGTGCGCGCAACAGTCACGATGTCACGTAGCGCCCGCAGCACCCGCCGGTGTACCTAAGGGTTGCTGGACTCGGTGTTTTTTCTAATTCAATTTTGACAATTTACGCGTTAAATATTCACAATCTACTTCAATCATTAAATAGGTACTAGACTAATGGTAAGCCAAATAAAGATGATATGTATTTACATTTAAAGGTTTTTTATTGAATTTTATGAGCTTATCTTATTATCAAGACTACTTAGGTACAAAATTTTGTTGCAGATTTATCTACATAACTAATTTTAAAGGTGGTGCTGGTGGTGATCTTTTTGCCATTCTTTCATCACCGATTCTTCTTCATTCTCACCGTGACTTCCTCGCTAGTAGGACCTGCCATTCTGTGTATCTCTTCATTGCGGATTCGATCAGCTAAATTGACTCCACATATCCTACGAAGAGTTCGCATCTCCACGGCATTCATCTTTCTTTCATTCTTCTTCTGTAATACCCACGTTTCGCTGCCATATAACAACGTCGGAACCAACACTGCATTGTGTACGGCCAAACGCGCAGCTGTGTTGACGTTTCGCCGTCTCATCAATGCAGCTAAGACTCCTTTAACCCTGTTACCGGCAGCAACAAGCCTTTCCACACCCATCTCGTATCTTCCATCTCTAATGAACATACATCCCAACACCCGATAGGATATCAAACCAACATGCCAGCTCCTACTTGCACGCAGGCTGAGTGAATTGTTATTATATTTATTAGCGTTATTGAGAGAGTGGTGGTAATCCAAATTTCATCCTTTCCATTATAGTGTTGAATGGTGGAACTAATCTCCAATCTTGTCTACCAGCGTGTGGAAGTGAAAGTAACTCACTCCCGCAAGTAAGAGTCGAGTCACCAATCACCCCGCACACAATGAGACGCTGTCCTACTGCACCACGATGATATCAATAACATAAATATAATGGCATCTCGATAATTTGTAATAAAATTTAGTAGCCAACCCTGACATCTAGGAATTAGTCGGTAGATGGTAGTTAATCGGACGCCGGGCGGAGGGCGGAGGGAGAGGGCGCGGCGGGCGGGCGGAGAGCGGGCGGAAGGCGGGCGGTGTCAAGTTATAACAAGTTTGGACAACTCGCTAATGAGAGTAGCGGGATGTCACGCGCGGGCCACTTTGCGTCGACGCGCGGCGTGTTGGCGTATTGGCCGTGTCAGCCGCGCGCCGCGAACGCACCGAGATGTATTGTATTGACTATTGGGAATATTGCTCTTACCAATTCATTCCAATATTTTTCAAGTGTTTGGAACTTTTTCGTGTGACCAAAGTTTTATTTCAGTTGGAGCGTCTTGAAACTTTTATTATTTTGCGTATTTTGTTGGAGTTTTCGTTTCGTTGTATTTTTAGCTTCCTTTAACTTCCCGCTGCTTACCCGCACATAACAAGGCAGACAGAGTCGTGGTCGTGGTCGCGGCTACAGTGAGACGCTGTGTCGCTGCGCCACTGACTGCCACTGACTGCCACTTGATATACGAATAAGATGTTCCCGAAAATTATTGAACTTACAACCGTTTAATCACATACCTACATACCAGCTGCATCATAATATCTATCTTTTTACAGCTTCATGCTTTTGCCTAGCAGGATCGACGGAGGGAACTTAATGTCATACTCCATTTTCCGATTTCCGCCCAATTTTTGAGATATTTCGTACTTATTGGCGGAACTCAGCGGAAAATGATGAATGACTGAATTTCAATTTCAATGATGAATGATTGAATTTCAATAGTGTTAGTGACGGTAGGTAAAGCTTTTATCTTCGTAGTTGTCGTGACGTAGTGCCACATCGTCTGACTGTAAACGTTACAGTCGCGGGTTTGACAACAGGGTTGGGGAAATTAATTGTTTTCTTGTCACCACTCAACACGCAATGAAAAATTCAAAAACGCAAAGTGGAAAGGAGGAAAAATGGGAAACGCCATCTCTTAACACTAGGTTCCCTCTGCCTGCCTAGGATGAAGGATACAACGTAAATCTAAAAAAATCTTTGGCTTAAGTAGGTACTATAATAAATACCTACATTGATCGAATTAGGTAAATTGTAGAAAATCCTTCACTACAGTACGGTTTTCTTTATATTTCCCTCATTTACGATATTTCTCTACTGCCTTTAGAAACTATAAACAACATTTTTTTACGAAAATCTGCATATTTTAGACGCGGGTGGGCACCCGCGTCTAAAAGGAAGGGCTTCTACATCCGTCTCATGGTGACAGTCGCATCCTGACGCCGCAAGCCGCAACTATGATAGTAACGGTTTTGCAATGTTGCATCTACTTCTGAGGGGAACCATGGGACGTGCACCTATAGGTGCCTATAGGTGTATACGAGGCGAGGCGTGCAAACTCCATAATATAGACTTAGATATACTCGTATCTACGAGGGCTACTGCTGAGTAGAAATCTCGGGTATTTAGGTGTTGTGGTGTGAGTCCTTTCAAAATATTCCTATACCTACCTATGAGAAACAATGAAAGCATTCATTCCGTCGTTCTGGTCAGTGTGGTCACTCACACATACGAGTCTTCGTGGCGCAGTGGCCACAGTGGCCGCAGTGTTTGGTAGGTAAGTACCTACCTACTAGCTACATTTCAACTTGTTAAGCCAACCATAGTTTCGTCTGTACGTCGTTAACATCAACATAATAAAATATTTGTAAGTGTTTTCGCACGTTTTTTTTCTGCTCAATTGGGCAGACAGAGGTAACCTTGCGCTAAAAACATTACATATTTAAATATCACTCCTCAGAGAGGGATCGAACCCTCTACCATCTCGTTCACTGTTTGTCTTTTATAGGCAAATCGCAGTAGTTAATCATAACTATATCGTTGTTTACAAAAATCCAAATATGAACATATGGTAAATAAGTTCTGAAAAACACTTAATTCTGAAGGAAATTACAAAATGCTTTCACTCACTCCCTTCTAACGTCTCCCACAAAGGACTCTCACAAAATTAAAATACAATTTTAAGATTGTTTCGTAAGTCACATCAAACGTGAGTGCCCTCGACTGCAGCCAGCGGGCTCCCTCTCTCCTCTCCCTCCGCCCCGACGACTCCACACAAACTATATTTTTTTGCTGACAGTACTGCGACAAAATGGCGGCGATATTTGCCCGTTTTCATATTTCGCCCCGGGGAAGGACCCTCTATGTAAACATTTCAAATAAAAATGCGCCATTACTATTTGCATTCATATCTAAAGAAAACATACATGCTAAATATTGCGCAATAAAATCATATCAGATACACACAATAGTCAACCTAATCACCTACAACATAAGGTGTATTTCATTGCCAGCGTGCTAACTCGCTGCGTGCGTTTGAAGGCTCGCCGCGGCTGAATGCGTGCGCTGCGTCCCGCTCCCGCGCACGCGCGCGCTCGCTGCGTCCCGCTCGCACGGTGAGTACAAGGTGGGATGATTGAGACGCGACTGCCAACTGGCACCGGCCGTCAACGTCACCCGCCTCGAGGACAGTCGACGTGGCGAGTGATGTCGCACTCGCGCTCGCATCTTGTCGATATTGTTAATATAGCCTCATGTACTGCGATAACATTGGTGCGCTTTTTGTGACGTGCATTTATTTATTTAAAGACATGGAGATTTACTGGCGTAATTGTTATCCTCTGCCTCACTATACCAAAGAAACACAAATATTTAAAATTTTAACATATTTAATTGAAATTAAAATTTACAATCGTAGCGTTCCTGCATGTTGCATGTCTCAATTAAATTATTACAAAGACGAACATATTAAGAAATTTAAGTAGAATAAGGTCAAAAATAATGAATAACACGTTTATTTGATTTCATAGTTACCTGTTGTGTTGAACCAGCACGCATCACTAACAGCAGCCGACCGCAACTAACACCGCGACCCGCGAGCGAGAGGCGCGCCAATGGGAGCGCGGCGCGCGGGCGGCCGGACCAATCGGAGGGGGGCTTTCCACAAAAAAGTATCTCAAAATTATACTCGCTTCAATTGATCGCATGTTTTCACTTGAACCCCGGACTTGGAGCTCGCTCGCGTCGGTCTCTAAACTAACTTAGACCTTCCCACCACGAGATACGGATCCCCGAGCTTCCCTCGTCGCCTGAAGGGTGGTTAATTGTAATTGCTATTGCAAATGGCGTCGCAATACGCACCGTTAATCAAATAATCGGATTGCTTCACAGATTTTCTATTAAATAAGATGTCGGTGGCGTGAGGAGGTTCCATCTCACAGCGCTGAAAGATTTGTTTTTGTGCATTTCTCTTGTTCCTACTTCCTGGAAATTCATAAATGTTGTTCATATTTTTGGTTAATCATGAAAAATTGGCTTATGCAGTAGGAAGGTACATTACTTTAGAAGTTAGCATAAACTTAACAAAGTTACAATAAACAAGGGCCCACTCTGGCTTTGAATAGGTACTTACTGTAAGGAAAAGGTAAAGGTATTTACACATCCCAAAATAAGTTTCCTTAGCCATTTTTTCAAATATATAAAATACCTATTAAAATAAATTAGGACAACATAAATGCGTATCGTCTTGATGTTTTTGTGAGTTGAGTTTAATGGAACGACAATCTTTAAAAACAATATAGTTAAATATCGCACAATTAGAGAAAGCACTAAGCATTCCATAGAATACCTAATTATGCGGCTGCCCATCACTACTCAGGGTGAGGAGTGCCACAAGACTAGGATAAGGAATTCCGTTAAATGAGCATTAACTTTCTCTTCCACTGTAAGAACCCCTCTCTATATCGACACCAAATTCCAAATGGTTGGACCTACTGGTGCTGCCTTTGAAGTCCGTTCTAAATAGAAATTGATGATAATTCTAGACGGGCCGAGATCTTTTGACACTAAACTTATTTAGGTGTATCTTAAAAAAAATAAGATCATCTAATATTCTGATATGATTTGGCATAATTTCTTTTGAACTGCAGACAGCGCAGCTCTTTGTCACAGACGTCAGCCGAGTCAGTCGTCAGTTCGCATAGTTGTCAGTCTCCCTGACTGACCTGACTGACACGAGGAGGGGCTCTTGGTGTAAGACAATTGTTCATTGTGTACCTACACATATTTTCTTATGAATAACATAAATGAACACAAATATAGACACCGTTGCCTTTTACAATCAAAATAATACACACGTTACAATAAAAGCGCGTAAAAATTTAAAAGTACATTGAAATGTCACAACTAAATAAGCAACTTTAGGATTTTTTTGTCGCAGCATCTTGTTGCCATTGAGGTCCAGTCAAAACATTGTTTAAGATAATCCTATTGTACGCGTGACGCCGCGCGCCGCCCACTCCCACTGCACCGGACCCTGCCATTGTGCCCATTGTGCCCACTGAGTGATGACAACAAACACAATGACAACATCACATGTGTCTTTGAACGACGTGAGTCGACACATTCTCACCTGCCACTGAGTCACACGTGTACATACGAGTATACTCTACAAGTATCTCTAATCATTCACTCATTTCATGTTTGTTGGTGTTATCTTGTTCTTAGTTTATTATATTAAATCAAGCTGGAAATTGTAAGCTCTCCTCCTATTTGACACTTTTCGTGCATGCGGGCTTATTTACAGAAGGTGCGTTGGTGGATGGTCTTTCTTGCGACGCTAGGTTTTCTAGCCTAAATTTCTACATCTTCTAGCATAGTCTTCTGTGCAAAAGTTTAAAAGAGAAATGCAATTAAAGAGCATTTCTTTGTATACACAATAGGCAAGAAAGAAGATCTTTTTAAATCACCTCGTAAATGAAAACTTCGACGAGACGATTCTCCATAGAATATACCACAATTGTACATATTGTATGTAATACGAGGTCAATCTAGAGATGAGACTAGTTGACAGCTTATTGTTCGAATATTACTACCATTGCATGTAAGTCTCGCATCACTTAGGTAACCGAAGAAGTCTCAAATCGACTATGCTATGTGAGACAACTCTTTGTATGACATAAACCAGTATATATATATGGCCTGGTTTCATCTCTCCCTAAATATACATGCTGTATAAGTTGCTAATAAATAAATATTGTATTTGAAGAAACATAAAAAGAATCAGGGGCTGTTTAAGCCGATATCAAACCGTTAACCATTCCAATACAAACAAAAGGCAGGAACAAAATTAAAGACAAGATCGACGTAAATTGATTGAAAGGAAGTAAAGACCCCACGACTTCCGCCGTAATGAGCCATATTGGTCACCGATCTCCGCTCGTTTGCTAACAACCGCTTTGTATTGCTCATTGATCGATCGCAGATATCGCGTTTCTGTTTGTGTGCGCTCTGAGGCTCACGTTACGACTGGTAATGTAAACAATGCTCAATGAACTTGTACTATCTACACTTCCTCCCTTAAGCACGCAATACCTCGAGAATTGAGAGGAAAGTGGAAAACGGAAGAGTTTTAATGAGAATAGAATGTGTCAACCTCCCTTTTCCTCTGCCTATCCTGCTATATGCGGTATGCTATGAGAAGCTATAAAACCACGACCACCACTGCGCCACGACTGTTTCTTTTTTGAATATCTACAATAATATTATAATAAAGAACATCATCGAAGCCAGTAAAAAATAAGGGTAGAAATATAATAATACAAGGGTTGATTAACAATTTCGTTAATAATGAAATTCAAATTTCTATTGAACATAATAATTTCTAACACATCTGCTTGTAACAGGGTGTTCACGCCGCCCCTACGCGTTCTACGAGTATATGCTGTATTCGAAGCCCGTACCTACAAATACACCGAAATGGGTGCGATGTTTTCATTTCAATACAATATTATGTACACAAAGCAGAACCCCCGGGGGGCGCGGGGGGCGCGGGGCGCGTCATCATTGTATTACTATTATTTATATGTTTAGCTTTTCTTTTTGAAAATCCAATAATTTTGTAATTTAGTATTTTCCCTCTAGTCGTTGTAGTGGAAGGTGCAAACTGAAATGACAGGGATTAAGAGAAGAGAAAAAAAAAGATCATATTTATCCTGCAATTTTTCAATGCCTCGAAATTGCATGAAAAATGGCGAAAGGAGTGTCGCAATCGGAACGGAATATCTTAACACTACGTTCCCCTCTACGAAAACCAAACCTTAATCAAGAAAAACACAAGAACAAGAAAGGCACGGACGATGGAAGTTTGCGGCGCATAGGAACTCAAAAAAATACTAGGTTACCAGGTATCTTCCGCCTACCCTGCTACGTGCGGAATAGTTACGACGACAAGAGTTATGAACTCTGCTCTGATGAAAGGCGCGACGCCGAGTTCCGCCTCTCAACACACAGTGTCTCTAAAATATCTGTAAAATGTACTGTTCTCGGTTAAGTACGGAAAATGTAAAATATTAGTATGTTTGGTACCATTTCTGAATAGTTGTTCTCTGGCAGCCGTCGACGCCGTCTACGAGATCGCCGATACGGCTTGATTGACAGTTTATTACAATTATGAGCAACACGACAAAGGGACGTGTTCCATTCCAAATGTTGTCATTGTTATTTGATAATATTAAGGAAATATTACAAGCGTATTAAAATTGTTTCTCACACGTTTGGGGAACCTAGAGTTGAGACTGTCCGTCTCCATCTTCCCGCCCAATGTGCTTTATCTAGAAATCGAGAAAAAGAACATTATTTAAATATAACCATTACTCCGAGTGAGGGTTGAACCTATAACCTAGCAGTAGTGTCGTCTGTACATTGTGTGTGAGCCACTCAGTGACGGACGCACATAGAGTTATTTAACTAAATATTATAACATATGTAATGTACAGTCCGCACAAAAGCTGCATGGGGATGGGGGTAGTTCAGCTCCGACGTGACATCTAACCCTTATTACAACTCACCCTCACAAACCGACATGCGTGCCTAATACGTATTTTACAATAGAATTATATAAAGATTTATAAAATTAAAGCTCTTTCAAGGACAATTTGAATACGTGCTAAATAATATGTATTTTTTTAAATATAAAAATAATTATTCATTGATCGCGATACGTCACTGTCACTAGAGACGTCTATGATGTAGACTTTAACAATTATTCATTTATATGGCTTTGACAGGCATTTACATATTTGTTTTTGTGATGTAAGGGCAGTGATGTGTCAGGGGTTGGCGTGCACCCCCCCTGGCTATGACATGACTTAGTGCGATTGTTCGTACTTTCAACATGTGTACGTAGAGTACAAAATATATAGAGTTACACAGTAAGAGTATGCATGTTTACATCACTACTAAATCACTACTAAACTAGAATTATCGTATCTAAAACATACTAGTAGTCGAACTATAGAACGTAAAGCTGCACCTCCTCCCGTTCCTCTCCCACGTTATCTGTCACTAACTGACATACATGTATACTCAGTAGTCATAAGTACATAACATCAGCCAATAAGGTTTCCATTAATATTTTAAGCAAACACGCAATTGCACATCACACATCTTATTACATATCCAAATGATACAACATGTTTACACAGTTTGTAGCCTTGCCGATGTACATGTGCCACAAAGTGGAATAAACATTCATCCTCATATAGAATTACGACAAAAATTAAAAAAGTTTTTAGAAAAAATTAAAAATAAAAACGTCGAGCAAATCGCTCTACCACGGAATGGTTTTTAAAGAATTTATCGATGATATGAAGATTTACCTATATCCTCTAGCACTGTTCGAGAGGCCCAGAGTTAGAGGGTGTTGGGGGTGCGAGGGGGGAGGGGATAGGGGGAGTGAGGGTAGGTGATGCACGGTTACGCAGAGGACCCTCGAGGGCGAGCACTCTTTAGGAAATCGCAAATCGTCCGATGCGACGAGTGCTATGTGTTGGCGTCGGACGGAACTAAGAAAATATTTGGTGTTGAAAAATATATTTTTTAAAATTAATTTATTGTAGATATATTATGTTTTTGCTATGTGTACATTTATTTAAGTTGATAAATATGTGTAAAAATGTATGTTCGACTTATTGGGAAGCTTGAAAAATTTTTTACAGTTACTATTAAAATATAACTATTAAATTACTGTACAATAATAAATAAATAATAATAAATAAGCCTTTATATTTTTATATACTTTTTCTTATATTATCTGTGCCCTTTGGGATGTATATAAATATTTTTTTATATTATTCCACAGTAGAGCTAAGAATAGAGTTCAGCATTGGGCAACAAAAGAACACGCTTGTCTAAATCACTTGGTACAACGTTGACAACGACGCCAGTGAGATTTGTATAAAACAATAGAATTTCCTTATTTTTTACCTTTTAGAAATTTCATAAAAATCAAACAGTTCGTAGATCCTTGCGGCGACAGCGGAACCAGCCATTACGCAGAGGATAGACGGCACCGATCGTCCCGAGGGCCTCCAAGTAAGAGGCGTAAGAGGCGTAAGAGGCGGAACAGAAAAGTGGATAGAGGTTTAGAGGTAAAAGCTCGCAATTTTACACATTGCCTTCCACAGGCTCGTACTTACCTCTTACCACTACAGTAAGTAAAGTCAATTAAAACGAATTGGTCGTTATTTGGGTTTCCGTTAGCGTTATTGGATGGATTTTTCTTTGGGATTTTTTAAAAAAGAATGTAGTTGTGAATGACTATTTAAGCTGTGATTACCGATATGTTTGTCACGCTGTCGTGATATGTTTGTCACGCTGTCGTGAGGTAGACTTGAAACTGTCTAGTAAACCACTCGAGATGAGACCCAAATGTGTAGTTCATAGCTCTGAGCACGTTATACAGCACTTGTAGTACTTAGTGGACAAATGCGTGTCTCAGTATTTTTTTCTTGTTTATATATTTTATTTGATTTGCAGTCAGGTTTATAACAATAAATAATATTTGTATATATTTTATGAACATATTGATATACCTATATAACTTTATAATTACTAATTTATCTTTGCCTAACCCCTAAAAAATTTTCTCAAATGCGAAAAAATGTTTAAAAGTAACGTAAAAGTAAAAATAACAACTCCTCGAAAACACGGCCGCTGCACTTCGGACATGTTATCTTTTGCTATTTGTTTTATTTGTATAATATTTCTTAACATAAAAAGTGTTAGGTGATAAGCCTGTTGTGGACGTTTGGCAAACTGTTACGATGGAAATATTGTCCACCTCACCGCCTGAAACAAAAATAGGTACAATTATAAACAACCTTTAGCAAACCATTATNAAAATATAACTATTAAATTACTGTACAATAATAAATAAATAATAATAAATAAGCCTTTATATTTTTATATACTTTTTCTTATATTATCTGTGCCTTTTGGGATGTATATAAATATTTTTTTATATTATTCCACAGTAGAGCTAAGAATAGAGTTCAGCATTGGGGAACAAAAGAACACGCTTGTCTAAATCACTTGGTACAACGTTGACAACGACGCCAGTGAGATTTGTATAAAACAATAGAATTTCCTTATTTTTTACCTTTTAGAAATTTCATAAAAATCAAACAGTTCGTAGATCCTTGCGGCGACAGCGGAACCAGCCATTACGCAGAGGATAGACGGCACCGATCGTCCCGAGGGCCTCCAAGTAAGAGGCGTAAGAGGCTAAGAGGCGGAACAGAAAAATGGATAGAGGTTTAGAGGTAAAAGCTCGCAATTTATCACATTGCCTTCCACAGGCTCGTACTTACCTCTTACCACTACAGTAAGTAAAGTCAATTAAAACGAATTGGTCGTTATTTGGGTTTCCGTTAGCGTTATTGGATGGATTTTTCTTTAGGATTTTTTAAAGAAGAATGTAGTTGTGAATGACTATTTAAGCTGTGATTACCGATATGTTTGTGACGCTGTCGTGATATGTTTGTCACGCTGTCGTGATATGTTTGTCACGCTGTCGTGAGGTAGACTTGAAACTGTCTAGTAAACCACTCGAGGTGAGACCCAAATGTGTAGTTCATAGCTGTGAGCACGTTATACAGCACTTGTAGTACTTAGTGGACAAATGCGTGTCTCAGTATTTTTTTCTTGTTTATATATTTCATTTTATTTGCAGTCAGGTTTATAATAATAAATAATATTTGTATATATTTTATAAACATATTGATATATATAACTTTATAATTACTAATTTATCTTTGCCTAACCCCCAAAAAATATGAGAAATGCGAGAAAATGTTTAAAAGTAACGTAAAAGTAAAAACAACAACTCCTCGAAGACGCGGCCGCTGCACTTCGGACATGTTATCTTTTGCTATTTGTTTTATTTGTATAATATTTGTTAACATAAAAAGTGTTAGGTGATAAGCCTATTGTGGACGTTTGGCAAACTATTACGATGGAAATATTGTCCACCTCACCGCCTGAAACAAAAATAGGTACAATTCAACTCAAAACTGTCCTTTTAATTGTGTCGAGAGTGGAGAGTGGAGAGTGGAGAGTGTGAGTGTATCGAGAGTGAAGGTGACACGCTTGTTAGAGTTGTGGCAAAACATGCGGACTGCTTAATGCTGCCATAAACTAAATAATTTTAGAGTTTAGACAAAAATGTATAAGTAACTTAACAAAAAGGAGCAGTGAAGTAAGTAGAGGGAACTTAGTGATAAGACACTCCGTTCGTCCGTACCTCTGTCTCGTAAATGTGGCTCCCGAGATATTGACAAGCAAGTAATGTCAATACCGGTGACATTTGGTCATTTCTTAACCACTTTTATCTGTTTAATCCACTTAAGACGAGGCGGGTACTGAGCGACGCAAGCTATCAAATACCTCTGCTTGTCAATTTTTGAAAGCATCAAAAGCCTTTGTAGTCCTTTGAAATGCGATCGATTTGCCTTTGATTTGTAAAGGGATTACGAGCGACGGTCGTGTTCGGCCCGGCCGGTACATTATATGTACTATATAGATGCACTGTTTTTGATTATAATTAAATATGTTCATTTTTGTTTAGTATTTCTATATTTTACACTATACTATACTAATCTTTTTATTATTATAAAGTTGGTAGAATATATAAGTAATCTTATTATTTTGTAAAATATAGGTTAATATGAAAAAAATATGCTATATATAGAAAACCGGTGAAATGTACGTTGCATAAGCGTGTTACACAATATGATAAGGTAAAATGTATTTCATACAAACATTAATATTGTACAAATATTTATAGACACATATTAAACGTATAATATTTTACAGTATGAGGGCAGGTCTCTGACGGACGCCCGCGAGGTCTAGCTGATTCTTCCACGGTCGACAGAAGACAGTAACTTTTAATAAAGCCTAACTGTTATTTTACATTTATCTTGTTTATTTCTTCTCTTTCAACATTGTGTTGTATACAATAACTAGCTACCTACCTAGTCTTATAAAATCTCATTAAAATACATAAGAAAATATGAATGTATTCACAAATCGATAATACCGTCCGCATCTTAAAGAGCAAGATGTATTTTCCGATGTTTAGAATTATAAGTATCGTGGACTGATTGGAGAGGCGGAGAGGCGGAGAGGCGGAGTGGTGGAGTGGTTGCTTCTCTGATATTTTCATTTCGCATTTCCATATTATTTTGTTGAGGCGCAGTCTTTGTGCTCTGCCCGCTCTAACGAAGGGCCCTACAAAGACCTTTGAAAATGAAAACCGCTCTTTGAGAACCGCGATCATTACGTAGATGTATAATTTACTTTTTCCGTCTTCTTGTGATGTTTTTTTAGACTATTTTCTGCGAAAATAAGAGGATGAGGATATTACAGTGTTTACGAGTTGACACGAACTCATTAGTGGCGAGGTGGGCGGGAATAGTTTGCGTTGATGTCTTTTGTATGTGATTAACAATAAGTCAAGGCGGTCTTACGAATAATTACCCATCACGCTCTGTGCTTCCTTTATCTAATATTACACAATATTATTTTGTCAATATGAAAAATGGTAAAAGTGACAATAATATATTTCATAGATCAAAGTCAGTATTTGTTACTGAGTGGCGGTAATACAAGGCACAAACAAAACTAGGTAGGACCTAAGAGAGAGGAGGTCAACATTTCTAAAGTAACGGGAATAAAACGGGATTTATTAGAATAAGCAATACAAGTTATAAATCTTATATAACTTTTTATGAACGGGGTGTCTTAATTCTAGGCTTCCTTTGCCTCCATCTGGAGTAGGGTACTCCAGATACACCTTTTTAACAAAAAAACTTAATTTAAAGATAAAAGCCGCTGATACTACAATTCCCTCTACTTTCCTTGTACACATGTGAGACAGGAGGCTTTGAGATAGGGCTCACATGAAGCACGTGCTCATCTCAAGTGCTTTATACACTAATAGTGAATAGAGACTAACTGCGTCCATCATCTTTACATTTAGTTTAGTGATGTGACGTCGTAGTGATATCATTATTTTAGCTAAAAGTTACTTTTTGGATTTTTATATTATGATTATGAGATTATATTAAATTAGGTCAGGTTTCTTCTAGTTTTCGTCAGAATAATTTCACAGCAACGCATTTAAAGTAATTAAATGCATATGGCGATTGGCAATATAAGTTTTACACAGAGTAAAGTCAAGTAAGACCTACTGTATGTGGTGTACGCGTATAATGGCATGCGCCGAGTCAGAAGTTTCCGCTTGTTGAAGCGTGATGTATTATGTAGGCAGCGCTTGAGGGCGAAATGGAATAACTTGGCGACCCTGATTTCTTCATTCAAATGGGTATTTTCATATATGCAAGTTAACAACTTTCATAGGAACGTTCCATTTACATATATTTGAGCGTTATTGCTTTATTTGTTGCGTGAAAAAGGTTTTTTGTGATTTTTTTTATTTGAAATAAATAGACTTTGTTCTTAGTTTAATATGAAAATTAGACGAAATGAAATAGTTTAGTGACCTGTTTGATTTAAGCTAATTGCACTTCATAGTTGTGAGAAGAAGCAACTCCAGTTTCAGATATTTTTGTTATTCTACGAAAAAAAAAAATTTCTATGACGTTTTATGAAAGATGCTGCCTTGCGTTGCCTAGAGCAGGTTGCTCTACTGTTCCATCAACCACAACAAAATTAGACAAAATATTATCCCCATAACGAGTACCGGAACCGACGTCGCGCGTCGCCATGCAACATCCGCTGAAGACAAAAAAGAAATCCAACTATAATAGAGCGGGAGCGCGTCACGCACTTCATAAACCTCTATATAAAGGAGACAATGCTCGCGCTCGCATTCAGCTTAATGTAAAAACACCTCGGCTCCTCTGAAGCCATCGACTTAAACAAAACTATCACCTACGTTATTTACATAATGGTGCCTCCCCCGGCAATGAGGGATATTGCAGCCTCACAGCCGGCGCTATATAACTACTCCCACTATAATGTCATTGTTTTGAGATGACGCCGAGAGGAGGGAGGCGGGGAGGGGGGGGGGGGG
>JAKRZM010000031.1:0-38409 GCA_036379175.1 Heliconius cydno galanthus | reverse complement strand
AAAAATCTTTAAATCGCCACCGATTTTTATAAAATTTGAAATTTAGACTCTTAAAAATATTTCATTGAACACATATTTCGTGGTTTATTTTAATTCATCCCCTGGTGCAAATAAGTGGTTGAAAGTTCGTACGGAAAATTTTTTTATAAAATTTGAAACTTAGGCTAGGTCATGTCGAATCAGTGACATCTCCTTATTTATTTATTTATTAGAATGTTATACAGTAAACCATATTTTCAATCAACATGAAATGCTAAAAAAATACAGTCGAATTGATAATCTTCTTTTCTTACAGAAGTCAGTTAAAAAGAGACTACTAGGTATATTTATTTTGATAAGGTTAAATATAAAATTATAGAAGATACATTAACAAAATCCCGATAAATTTAAAGTAAATTCATTAAAATGGTTACTTTTGCTCAAAGATTACATCCTTCCGAGATACACATAGGTATACCAACGCGGACTTTTTTAAACATTGTTTAAAGTACCTACAATATTTTTGTAAAACATTGTTTTTATGTGTCATGTGGTCGAGTCGGCGCCATGTAAGCGAGCATCATTTTGAGTGACGTTTTCTTAAAATAGCAAACTTTGCAAGTCGTTGCTTAGCAACTAATAAGTATTTTAATATATTGGTATACTTATATCGACAATATTACAAATATATGAGAAAAAAAGTATCCTATGTTCATGCCGAGACCCTCAAGTATCTCTATATGAGTATTTTATCACAATTAAATTAGCGGTTTGGCCCTGATTGCGTAAAAGACAGACAGACAGACAGAGTAACTTTCGAATGTATAATATAGGTATGGAGTTCCGTTTCCAGTAGACGCGGCTTCAAATCCCGCTTCGTTCAAATTTTTATAAATTCTAAATAAGACCGTAGACATGAACATTTGGTATTAATTTCACTTTGACATGTCTCTTGAAAATAGGATTTGGAGAAGTCTTGAAGGTCTCTACATACATATACGTATACTGCGGCGCCGCTACGTGTCAATTATTACGTATCTATACAAAATTTCAATACAATGCGTAATAATCTTTAAATATCAATGCATCCTAAATAATACAAAACAAATATTTGTTAATAAAAGTGTCATTTAAACTTTTATTATCTCCCCTTTGTCTGAGGAAAGATTCAAACAATTTACCAAACCTTGCAGAACACCGCAGGTGCCTGTTGTACAAAATTAACTCCTTTCAATAAAAATAATATAAAACATATTTCCATCAACTCTTCACAACAAAATCTTACGAATAACACAAATTTAAACAAACTAAGGAACGTCCAGGCCTATGTCACGATAAATGTGCAGCTTCGATTCCAATGTGTCTTAAATATTAATACAAATTTAAAACAATATAGGTATTTTCTTGGTCCCTGCTAGCCCTGCCCGGCGCACTCCGGGCGCGAGGCATCAGCCTGCTCGAAATGCACACGCCACAAATTAAACGCCTCGGCTATAACGTTGTGAAATAAAATATTCTTTTTTAATCAATCGCAAAGGTAGAGTGGATTCGTCAATTAACGGTTTCCTGCGGTATACCACCCCCGTGTGCCCCCCACCGGCACCCGCGCACCTACACCCCCCCCCCCCCCCCCCCCCCCCTTTGGNACCCCCCCCCCCCCCCCCTCTCATTATCATATCAAGCGCTATATCCGCCCCGGACTCCCCTGGATCCTAACAAGATATATCTTGAGGTTTCAAAGAGACGACGCTTACAAATGTCACTTATATAATGTGGTTATAGTTCAAGCACGTTATATATTTGGGCGTCGCCGAGCCAGCTGTCCTAGTGACATCAAGTGCCATCTTTCACAAGTTAATATTTATCTTTTCTAAGTCAATATTTTTATATCGTTTTAAAACCTAGTATCAAAATATATATATATACTAGTGGACCCGTACGCGGCTACGCCCGCTTGAACTATACAAATATTTATTAAATATATTTATGACATTATTTTCAGTTTTCAATAGAGAGATGCGTTAAGCTAGCTCATTTTGGGTGACGTTTTCTAACAACAAACTTTGCAAATCGTTGCTTAGCGACAGTTGTTACGACGACAGTTGTTATTAACATGGCGGAATAAATTGCATGTCAAATTAATAAGTATTTTAATATATTGGTATATATCGAAATATTACAAATATGAGAAAAAAAAGTATCCTATGTTCATCCCGAGACCCTCATGTATCTCTATATGTGTATTTTATTACAATTAAATTAGTGGTTTGGCCCTGATCGCGTAAAAGACAGACAGACAGACAGACAGAGTAACTTTCGAATGTATAATATAGGTATGGATTAGTGGGCGTGGGCCGCAACTTTGTTTGCGTTGACTCTGACACCTAACCAATACCAAGTTTAAAACTAAACGTCGTTTAAGTAGGTTGTATAGATTTTCACTATTTTCTCGTTCAAAACATAATTAGCTTTAGTATAGAACTATAGAGTAATATAGAGAGTACCTACAGCTGCTGTCGAGCAGAGGTTGTTCTACAAATATCGATAGATGTTAACAAGACACCTCGCGGCCTCTCCCGCTTGAATTACACTATTATTTGTTTACTAATTTGAACACTAGCTTTTCTATACTAACAACATTATCAAAGACAATATTATATTTTGGAAAATAAAGTATCAGGCGATTTAAGAATACAATTATTTTATAGCAATTTTGTTGAATAAAATATTTTCTTTTGGTATTCTTTAATTATTTATAAACCGATTTAAATACAAATGAACGCTAAATGTTAAGGAAAGTCATTCAAAATACAATAGTGAAAATTGCGTTGAAATCGGCTAAGTAATTTTTGAGATTATCGGACACAAACGTACAGACAAACAGATGCAGGTTACAGGGTACAGGTTCCATTACACGCGGGAGTCGTCCTGCAGTTGGCTCTGCAGCTCGCAACCACTGCGAGTATCATTAAAAGCGCTTATGTGAACGAGTCTGCACTTTTAGCGTCACCGTAAGCGAATCCGTTCCTTTGTTCACGTGACAATGACGATGGAAAAATATAGGAAAAATATGAAAATGAAGTGAAATTTTTGAAAAATGATGTGCGTGAGGCGTCGACGGCGGGTCGCGGCCTCGCCTCCCACTCCATAGCGCACCTCTCCCTGTGTTCATATTACCTGCTGGCTTGCCTGCTGTCTCTTGTTCTGTGCGGAGACTATAGCTCTCTTTCTTTTTTCGTTAATTGTGCTTGGAAAATAAGTGGTGACACAGACGTACCACAAGCGCTGCTGCTGTAGATAGACAAGGTTCCCTCTGCCGCCCTGCTGTGTGCGGGATGCAGCGTGAAGCTGATTAAAGTAATAAGTCAAAAAGTTACATTGAAGCCGTCGTGTCTCAACGGTACTGTAAACACCACCACACCGGTAATTGAGAGTTCTAATCTCGCGTGGGGGAATCCTATAGGCGAACACGTGTGCTCATTCCCTCTTCCTACCCTGCTAAGTGCGAGATACAGTAGACAGCTAAAAAAAATCATATATGAACATTCAGAATTCTTTTGCTTTATATATATATATATATATATATATGTATATTTAATATTACCATTATATCAATAATTATAAAGGTAATATTAATAATAATTAATTAAATAAGTCGTATAATATTACATACAACGATCGTGCAAAGTCGGAAGAGCCCCGGCTGCGTGCCGGCGTCGTGCTTGGTGTTTGTTACATTTATTTGTTATTCAAAAAAACTTTGATCACTCAAAGGAGAGAGATAAGTATTATATGAGAACATGACATCACTCAAGAATTTACATTTCTTTCATTTCCTTACGCATTATTTCTTATAAGTTTTAATTTATTTATTTTTTTAAACATGAAAGCACAAAGTATTTTTTTAAATGATATTCATAATATTACTATTTACATTTTAATTTAATTTTTACAACTTTCTTACAATTTATTTTGGCTTCAATCAATATTAGTTAAAAAGAGAATTTATCATTTATTTAGTATGAACAATACATCACAGTACGTGTACAGTGTAGCGTTTGTCGCGGCCGTAGGTAACAGGACGGACACCGACCGACGGCTTTAACGATCGACGGACGGATTTCTCTGCTCATATTAAAATATATTAAATATTACTAAACGTTTAAGGATTAGTAAATACCTATCTATACCTATATATTATAGGCGACTAATATCGACAGTGTCGACAACAATAAAGTTCCAAGCAAACATTTAAAATACGGAATATTTAAATTATCAATGAATTAATTATATTGTAATATTCCGTATTTTATATCTCTCTGATTCTGTTATTACCAAATATTTCTTTGTAATAATACGTACGTACGTACCTATATGTAATAAGCGGTAGATAGGTACAATTTGTTTAAGACCAATTAAAAATATAAACCAACATTACATTATACAGACTACACGTACCACAGACCACAGAGACCACAGAGACCACAGAGACCACAGAGACCACAGAGTGACGGAGGACGGTAGAGATGTAGAGACGCATTTTGCAAACATTTAAATGTATAATTTTCAATTTTCAATGTTTTCTCTCGTACGTAATTGATATATGATGTTATTAGTTAAGTTATTTAGATTACCCATACAGTTATATTCTTGTTAGATATAGGTAAGTAATATATTTCAAAAAAATAATAGCTTTTTTTAATTTGTTCAAAAGAGTTTGTCTTAAGTTTGCTTCTATTTTTTTTTAATAGTAAATTTAACGTAGAAACGTTTAATTATTTATTTTTATACCTAAAATTATCATAATCATCATCGTCACCAACACGCTGCTCCGCGTGTCCTTATTTAAACTTGCAAAAATATCATCAAAATCATGAGACGCAAAGGTACGGACGGTTGTACCATGAATTATGCAATTTGAATATGCGGGTCGACACAGGGGGGGGGACCCACCTATTAAGGCGTCTGCATACACGCTAACTCTCAGTTTTTTCCACCCCTCGTTCAAACAAATATCCCCCGTAAAGCGACTCCTTAGAAGTGAATCATATTAAATTATATGTTTATTTGATCTCGCCACCTATTTCAAAATGGCGACAAACAGTTTTTGCAAGGCGCGAGGCGAGACGGTGCCCCCGGGCCCCCGGGCCCCCGGGTTACAGAGTTATTATAAGTACGTCTTCTAATTACAGTAGATATTATTTATCTTGGTGGATGTGATCATGATAAAGAATGCAGTCTTCGATTTATATTTTTATTTATAAAAAAAATCATGGAAAATTAAAACAGCAAGCGACAAGCCTCACTGTTTGTTTAAAAAAGAGTATTTAATTGTAGTTAGTAAAAGTAAACCCTTCGTATTTAAAAAAACGGTAATAAAAATGCTTAAATTCGAAGAACCGACAAAATTATTTTACGGTTTATAGCGCGCGTGAACTACGTTATTACTTATTTCTGCATGAGTACGTACGTCCTATAGGCGACGTCCATGCAAAATTTGAGACTCCTAGCATTTGTAGTAACGAAGTTTCATACAAACTGTCAACCCCAAAAACAACCCCTTAGAAGTCGAATATTGCAAATTCCCGTCTTAGCGAGCACCTACGTCCTATAAGTAACTCATATACAAAATTTCAGATTCCTAGCACATGTATTTTCTGAGATTTCGCGATGAGTGAGTGACCTTTCGATTTTATATATATAGATTTAATTTATTGATTAATTAATCGCATAAATAATTAAATTTCCTAAAGTACCTATATTGCTTAAACATAAAAAATATATTTGTAAAATTTACTTTTTCTATTACCTTATCAAATATACCACCATTATCAATATACATGAAAATTATCTTGGGAGACAGTTTAGTTAGAACTATAATTAAATAAAATAAAGACGCGAATTGGAGGACCACGTCCGGTCTAGCTCACAAATAATTTAAAATTATTGTTATCATTTATTTACGATGTACTCAATTACTGTCAAAGTATAATTACTAATAAAGAGCGATAAAGTCCTCTCACCACTCTTACAACTAACAGTTATCATAAATCATTAAACATAACAAATAAAGTTCCCGGCAACTATAGCGGCGCCGCTCAGCGGCCGACGGGCGCGCACTCTGCCGACCGGCGTTGTTGTTCACAACAATCACAACAATATCATATTTTATTTTGTCAAAAATATTATTATTACTATATTGTTCAAGTAATTCAAATTATTATTTACGAACGAGATTGTTTTTCACAACTGACATCCTGGCGCGATAAAAAGTTAATAAAAAAGCTTCGTTAATAGATATAGACTATAGCCTCTATAGTGCAGTGCACAAAGCGCGGCGAGCACAATGGGGCGTCGTGAATGTGGCCGCGGTGTTTGGACAGCGCCTCAGGTGCGCGCGTCCCGCGAGCGACCCCTAATCACGTAAATCGAACCTGCACTCCTTTGTTTAGTGCCCGATGAGCGCTCGCAGTCCGCTCCTTGTATTACCGCCTTTAATCATCCTCGCCGCGAAATCGAGACCGCTCTAACGACGCTCAATCAGCGACACCTCCGAGCTCCGGCCGCGATCGATACCTCTCTCGCCTCTGTCGCCTCTCCCGCCGCCTCTCGTCGCCAATTGCGGAATAAAAATGAGAGAAAACTTTACATTATTGAGACGAGCAGGAAATTGGCGGCTAACGAGCCGACAGGTCCGGCTATGAGTACCTACTGAGTGAGTGTGCTGGGTAGACCGAGGGACCCTAGTGTCAAGACACTCCGTTCCCCGCGCGGAACTCAATACCTCAATTAAATTTGATCAATTATAACAATACTTTACACAATATATACAATTATAACAATACTTTACACAATATATACAATTATAACAATACTTTACAATTATAACAATACTTTTTACTTGATGGAAGTTTTGTATTTCTTTATCGGTACAACATAAGTACGAATGGTGGCTTTAATTTAAATACGTAATTCCAAAATTCTAATTTTCGAACTAAGTAGGTTAAAATTTTTAAAATAATTAAATTTCATTTCCACATCGATTTGAATAATACTTAACAAACAAATGATTGTTTAGTATTAAGTGGGACGGCGGGACACCTTATACTAGCTACTTAACTACTTAACTACTAATTTATTTCTTATGTTTATATTAGGTACGTACTTTTTCTAGGAATACTGATATTTGTATTATAACCAAAACATGTTTTAGACAAGGTGTATTCTAAATTCAGTTATTAATCTTGCTTATACTTACCTATTAAGTAGCGTAAAACTTTAATTCCTAATGAACACAACAAGAGAAAGTTAAGACATTTAACAAGTTCAGACGACGGTGGACGGTGCCGGTGGGTAGCTGTAGTACCTGATACCTCTACCTGCATACAGCGGTGCAAATTCAAGAATATCTTGTAGGTAGAGGAGACATCGAAGTTGTTCAAAGGGTTTTGTCATCTCACTGAGCGCAGCGAGCACGTGTATAGGATGGAAGAGAGAAACTGCATATAGGGCATCCAGAACTACAGGAATTAATCAAGGTACCTCAACTAAGGTGTGCGGCGTTGACAGTGTTGTGTTTTGACATTTAAATGTGTGCGACTTAATGTTATACAATTTTATTTATTTTGTTTTAAAAAAATTACTATTTCATTTTTGGGAATTATTTTTTTCTGAATTATATTAGGCTTTTATAGAGTAGATAAAACTGTGGTTTCATTTAAAGTGGTGCTGAAAATTAGTGATTATTCTCCATTGGAGAATAATCACTAATTTTAAATTCTAGCTCATCGTATTGTCTTTTAAAAACAAAAAATACTTGTGAAAGAATTATTTTGATACGTCTATTAGTTTTTGAGATATTGTCCTTTAAAGTAAGCGCGCGACGCGAGATTCCGTCGGGCCGTAACCGACTCGCGTGACGTCACAGGTCTTGCAAAACTCGCTCGCTCAGTTCGTCTTCGTTCACTCGCAGTTCGCGCTCTTCTTTAGCTGGCGTTCCACCACAAATTTAGTTTCGTTTAATAAATAATATATAGATATATTTTTAAAATCTTTTTTTTTCACATACATAATGTAATAGCGAGCATTGTATTTTAAGATATTGAAGTTTTGATAGTACTTTGTCAAAAAAACAGTTCTATCCTGCTCGGTTTCATGGCGTGTTGTACCAAAATCTTTAGCTTTGATTATTTTTATTGTAGTATCGATACTAGAAAGCTTGAATTTTTTCCAACAACACTTGGCTTGGCTTGGGCGTTACCACAAACTTAATCAGTACTTTAATGGAGAGACTACTCAGAACTTTGATGGAGGCATACAGGAAAAAAAAGAAGAGCTCTGCATTAGATTTGCGGCCTTTTTAGATTTGCAGAAGGCCTTTAACTGTGTGCCTCGTCAATGTATTTGGAGGGCATTGCGATCCAAAGGGATCCCTGAGGCCTATATTGAGATTATCAGAGATATGTACCACGATCCCGCTTTGCGATTCGCGATGGTTAGGACTGCTGTTGGCGACACCAAACCCTTTAGATCACAGTAGGGGGTTCACCAAGGCTCGGCTTTTAGTTCGTTCTTATTTATTGTAGTGTACTGTCACGGCTCACATCCAGGACCAGCCTCCATGGCTGATGATGTATGCCGATGACATTACACTCATTGAAGAGAAGCAACTAATGCTGGAGCGTAAAGTGAACCTCTGGAAGGGTGCGCTTGAGAACGGCGGTCTTAAACAAAATGTGTCGAAGACCGAATACATAGCCTGAGGGAGCCCGGACTCGAGCACTGTCCTTATAGGTCCTGAGCCAGCCGTTAAGTTGGAAAAGTTTCAAGTACCTTGGATCCGTTATGCATGAGTCTGGAGGCATCGATCACGATGTCCATGGCTGGATAAACGCTGCCTGGGCCAAATGGTGGGAGGTTATTGGTGTGGTCTGCGACCGCAGAATACCACCCAAGCTCAACGGGCTGATATATAAGAGCATCATCTGACTGGTTCTATTATAAGGCAGCGAATGTTGGCCAGCACTATCTCGGCACGCTGAGAAGCTTCACGTCACGGAAATGAAGATGCTGCGGTCTGACGCATTCGAGGTAGTCTTGGGGTCCATGACGTAGCGGATAAGCTCCAAGAGCGTGGCCTAAGATGGTATGGCAACGTTGCGCGCCGGCGTAGGAACTATGTCGGATGCAAATTCCTCGCTATGTCTGTCCTGTCCCTGGAGCCAGACCTCCGAACGCCCAAGAATGTCGTGATGCAGGACATGAGTGCCAACATACGCCGGGATTAATGCCAAGAAAAAGAAGACTTGGTTGTAGTTGTTGAAGACTCGTCGCTTCGACGATGTAGCCCATTATAAATGCCATGGTATGTTTACAATCACCTCTGCTGGCGGCACAATCTTCGCAGATTACGTATAAACTTATTGCTTCTTTTCATTGCATTCTAAGCTTCAATAATATAGTTTAATACGTGCGCGGTGTTCTGCTGTAATCTACATTTGGCAATACATACATAACCTACTCTTTTAACTTATACGTACGCAATAGCACGCAATAGTACGCATCATGACCATAACTCTCTCTTGCCGATCTTCAATAATCACAATAAAAATAATATTCAGATATACATATATAAAAATATTAAAAATCTACATTAAAAAAAAATTGTGCATGCTCAACTTACTGCATGAATTTAGTTATATTATTATTATATTATTTTCACTTATAAAACAATCTTACTACTTTGAACTTGAATAAAAAGTTTGGTACTTTTAACGCAAATAGCGTTACCTACAATATGAAACTAGTTAGGTTGGGTTACATTACAGTTTTAAATAAATAATTTCAAATAAAATAACGTAAGATAGTTATTATCTATACCCCAAATTGACATAATATTACTAGTTAGACAACAAAACTTACCTTCGCATTTTTACTCCTCGCATTTCTGCGGCGACGAAATCACTATTTTCCGATAAATAATCGGCAGCCATAAATCCATCTATTACAGGTAGGTTATCCGATTGACCTTTTTCGAATCCTTCATCCATTTTAATTAATTGTATTAACACTAAACACAAGCGAGTAACAAACAAACAAAGTACTGCGCGAGATCTCCTATCACCGTTGGCGACTAGTGAGTTTTGCCAGACCTGTGACGTCACCGCCGGCCGCGGGACTGTTAGCGGCATTTGAAATTTTTGCAAACTTCAAATGCCTGTAAAATCATAACTACTTGGTTATTTTTAATGAAACAAAAACTAGTGTATTTGTATACGTAAAAACTTTACTGTAACGAACTTTGAAGCATTATTTCATACCTATTACCATTCCTCATTCCACCCTCCATTGTATAATAAAACAGTAAAAATATTTTGTCCGTACATTTAGTATTTTTGACTGAATTTCCCCTCTATAGGGGACTTAAAAAGAATAATAGAAAACAAAAATATATTTTTTTAATTTCTTGTCTGTCTGTCTGTATGTATGGTTCGCTAATCTCTGAAAGTACTGAACCGATTTACGTAAAACTTTCACCAATTTCTTAGTAAAACAAAGCCCCACCCAGCTTAACATCTAAAGTTAAGTTAAGTTTCCATCAAAATCGGTTTATTAAAAAAAGTTATAGTCATTTGAATGAACTCGGGGCATGAATTTGCCTGCAAATAAATATAGGTATAGCAATCCATATCTATACTTATAATAATTCTGTATTTTTTTGTAATTAATCTGTATTTTAAACCGACTTTCAAAACAAGAAGGGGGTTCTCAATTAATTATTTTTGATTCGATATCCGATAAATTATTTTGGATTTGATTTCGATATTGGATTATTCGTTTCGATTTGGGTATTTTTTGTAATATGCAATCATTATAGTTATTTTACAAAGAATATCATTGACATCAACACATTTGACTGTCAGTCAATTCTGTTTATTAAATGAATAATCATGTAGTTCAATCGGGCGGAACCGCGGTTTTACCTAGTTTTTAATATAACAAAAATATACATATTGCTCTTTTTAAACACATAAACGCATCTCTCCTTATGGTACAAGGGAATGCTTTACAAGACAGACACCGCCTCTCCTCCTCCACAGTGATTGGATTACAACATGGACACATTGTGCCGCTGATCTCAAAGCTCTCCAAAGCCCTTTTTTAATTTTATGAAAGTACTAAGTCTATCTTATCATTTTCTTAAAAACATTTCAGAATTATATACAAACTTGCAAAGGCAACATGTTAATAAATAATTTCGTTCCCGTTACCACATTGCCAATCCAATACGTGCTTTGTCACAAATACTCATATATTATAACGTATTAATTACGACACATTATTATTAGCCCTTAATACCAGAACCATTATATTAATGCTCCTGATTCATTATTATTTACTTACAAAATCCTTTAATAAATAAATCTCATCGTCCATTCACGTTTTTGGTTAAAATTGATAAAGATTTTAAGAACATGGAGTATTATATGAGTATTGTTTAATACAACTAAGAGTTTAATTTATCAAAGCGGTTATTAATTTGTTTATTTTGTACGGAATTAAATATCTCATTAATTTAATAATAATATATTGGAGGTAAGTTCGTGAACGAGACGTGAGCTTCAATAACTGTCACTGTCAAGTCACTTAACCTCACATTTCATTTAATTTTTTATAAACAATTTTAAAAAACCGTACAACCTCTTTCGTGAGTTCTCCATTCAACGTGACACTGGCGAAGTGATTTTGTGCTCAACTGGCACGCTCGGAACGCCATATTAGAAAGAACAGAACAGAACAGAACAATTTTAAAAATGTTTAAATTTGTATTTAATAAATTGAGTAAGATTAATACAAGTGGATTCCACACGACTTCGTGTTTAAATGAAGTACAGTTGTTGACTCGGCTCAGAGTCGTCGATAACTCTGAAATAGGAAAGCGAGCCATGGCGGAGGGAAAACCACCGAAAGTTATTTGTGTTTATAACAAGAAACGTGAGTTATTTGTAATATTTATTATTTTACCCTAGAAAAATATTTAATTAATATCACTTATGCCATTCCCGGCTTATAAAAGGTCTTTTGAACTGAGTATCGTAGGGTCGATACTTTTTACTTATTCGTAAACATTTTATTATTTCTCAGGTGTTGGCTACATAGGTGACAGAGTAATGGTAGCAATTAAAGGACAGAAGAAAAAGGGAATTTTAGTGGGATTAAAGCAGATACAGAATTTGAAAGTACCCAAATTTGATAGCAACAATATAGTATTAATTGACGATAATGGAACCCCTCTAGGAACTAGAATCCATGTTCCAATTCCAACTATTTTGAGAACTATTCTAAAAGAAAGAACTCACTCTAAAGGAGCTGATTATACTAAACTTCTAGGCATAGCAACAAGATTTGTGTAGGTAAAGCTTATATTTATAATTGGTAATATGTGTGTAAAATAAAGTTATTTAGTATTTATATTGATTTATCAATGACACAGCTTACCTATTATTATACCTATTTATTTTTATTTCATTGTTGTAATTGGCACATGTATCATATTTATAATAAGATCTTTGAAAAGACACATGCATGTCAATTGATGTCTACCTCAGTGCAGAAGTAAAAGATAATTCATTCCCCTAAATAGGGTCCAAATCCACCACCATTGCACTTACAGTTACATGCTGTTAGCATCTTTCTTTTACACTTTCATAGCTTCATGCATCTCTTGTCTAAAACATTGTAATGTGGTTTTCTCTGCGTAGGGCAGACACATCATGATGTGTTTTTGTTCCAAATTAGGATGAAAAAAACTACATAAGGTGAAATTGAAAATTTATTAAATCTTATAATCAGTTCTAATTAAGAACAGACTCATAGAACTCGCAAGCTACTGATCTACTAAGATTTTTTTATTTACTTATATATATTACATATACTTAGATAGTTACAAGATATAACAGTACAGTTGTTGCGGGAACTACGACATTAACATCTTGATCTAAATATATTTTGTACTTTAAAAAATATATTAAAACTAGCATTTACTGTAAATAACTAAAAGTATTCTATGACAAACAACAAGTGCAGGAGGTAACTCTGATAAAGTAGGTTAGCCTACCCTATTTACAACACAAAAAGATTTTTTCAACTAGTACTTTCTGAGATTAGCTGAGTTTTATAATATTAGTATAGGAATATAGATTCAAGTCACAATGTTATTTTGAATACATATATATATATATATAAATGTCATATGAAAAAATATTTTATTTTTACATTTCTAGTACTTTCCTGATATTACTTGATGCCATGACATACAGACAAACATTTATTCTTTTATATATAAAGATCAGAGACGGAAAAAAATTGTCCATATGACATATGAAAACAATAATTGAGTTTAAATAAAAAAGCAACATTGAGTTTATTGTGTCATTATAGAGGGCAAGTGTCGCCTCTGCATATAAAGTCCACCGCCCGCCTCGCACCTCGCGCCTCGCACCTCGCACCTCGCACCTCGCACCTATTATAGCAATTTCCGTAATTATGTATTATTACATAACACCTTTATTACAAAACCCATTGTTTGTTTGAAAATTCGAAAGCAATTATAATAAACACCAAAACTACTCGAGTTGAGTGTTTAATGTCGTCGTTCCCCGATAAGGCTTTTATGTTTTTTTAATTTATGATTTATTTATTTTTTAAAATTTTCGAATTATAAATACTGTGTAATCTCTGTATAACGGCACTACATTTAGCGACAAACTCTCAAGTAACTATTGTCAATATGTAACAAAATTACTTTAAAAAGGTTATTTATTCGGTTTTCCTATTTTCATAACATTGAAACATGTGCAAGGTGCACATCAAAAAAGTATAAAAGATGTACATGCATGCGCATGTATATTTCATAAAGTACAGAGTCTCTTCAGTGTCGTTATATAGAATCTACGTGCATAAGTCCGGCTACCGGGAAGTAAGGCGGATTCCACATCCATAGCGAATTAATGAATTGAAACGTATTTCCAAATTATTTGAAAGCCGAAAGCGTCTTTTGTATAATAATTATAATATGAAACGCAACAAATGAACGGACAACTTCATATATGTATTTATTGACGTAAAATATAAAAACCACAACAAATGTGACTAGATATTAAAGATTCACGTGCGATAAACTACTGACTGTTATGTTTTCAGCGGATTGTGTTCACGAGACCTATAGGTATTCCATACTATTTACATTTATTTTGTTCCGTTCTCAAAAGAACAAACGGAATCCTCATAGGATCACTTTGTTGGTCTGTAGGACCATTTTTTGTATTAGAAGTTAATAATCCAACGATCTATTTATAACTATTGGTACGCAAGTACAACTATATTCGTGCTGTATTTAATATTAATAAAAGTGACTAATAACTTGATTTGAACCAGTTTAAATTTACAAAATATTTTTTTAAAGTTATAGGAGTTATGTACCAGGGACATTCCTGTTACGTTCTCACTAAACAATATTATTTGGGTAAATTATGAAATTATATAATTTTTCATATATTTGTACAATTAATTTTCTAACACCGCTATTCATACACACAAACCCTTGTTATGAAATTAAAGTACTTTTTGTAGAATTCAATAGATTAATTCTAGAATGTTCTTACTAATGAAAACTATATTTAATTAAGTAATCAAATTAATTATAAATAAGTAATTATTATGATTCATAGTGCATTATTAAATTATAGTTGATATATTGTAAGAATGAGGGATTTGCAAGATAGATGGTCTAGCTCTAGGCTATATGTATGCAAATAGTACTTCACAACTCGTTATTTAACCTTTCTTTCTGTTTTTGTGATAACGAAAATCACAATTTAAACGTAAGTTGACTCGAAACCGAACTCCTGGTCCTGGTGGACCGTCCGCGCGCTCTGAAAGCCTTCACTCACTATTCGTCCTCGGTCCGATCTCATTGTTACTATCATGACTGAAACGATAGTATGAATCTCATTGTTTCCCAAATAAGACTGAGATCGGATCAAGGACTACACTGCACTAACAATTAGTGTTTTATTTTATGTTATCTACTACTAGTAGGGACTTTTTAAAGGTGCAAGCGGAGCAGGTTTGATCCCGCTACTTTCAAATTTTAATATACTTTTAAATATTTCTTTATTTAGTTAACAGAGTACACAAATATAATTTGAGAACAAAATTTTTAATAATAGGTAAATTCCATTCATGTACAATATGTATGTATGTATGTTTATATGCTTGTATATATAAACAGCGAGGGAAGTCCGAAAAGTCCGGTCCCCAGGATGTTAAGCAATAGGGTCCCAGACTTAAGAGCTCTAATACCTTTCGACTACCAGGGCTTTGGATACTTAAGAATCTAGGGCCCCCTTCGGAAATGAAAAACAGGGACGGATACGGAAGTGGAAACTGTCGTCCATTATATGATTTGAAACTCAAGAAATTGTAGCACTTGCTGCAGAAAAGCATGTCTTTTAGTTTTTTAAGCTATTTATTGTGTTCTAATGGACTAGCAATAACTTATTTTTTTGCGATTATAACTTGCATATACAGTAAACATTTATACATGTTATTCACATTAAATTTAAATAATTCTTTGATAACAATAAAACTAAAATATTTTAGTTAATCAACATTGTACAGGATGTGACTGATTAGAGATAAAAAATTTACAAAAAATTATTTCCAATACACTTTTGTGCTATTTCCTAAGTAATAAAAAAAATTTTTCCTTCCTAAGTTACTGAAGACCGACACCGACACCTATTTTAACATAAAATACTAAATAACAATCAAATTAAATCAACTGTAACAAAACTATAAGAAAAAATTACAATCCATTTGACTACCAGAGTTACTAATGTATATCTAATATGATGAAGTAAATATATGTTTTTATGCCTTATTTTGTAAAAGTATTTGAAGTGACACCCGCTCTCGTTTAAATAACTATTAGTAACCGACTGAAACAAGATTTACAGCCGAAACCGAAACTTTTCAATATATATAGCAATTTCCATAGAAAATCGAAAAACCAAAACGTAATCCTAATATTCGATCGGTCTCTAATAACTAGACAACCTAAAAATAATGTAATTAAAAGAAAATTGCCTTTAATAAATATAATCCTTTACACAAAAAAAAAACAACACTAAATTAAATTCCTTAAGTATTAATTTATAAATAGATAATAAGAGAGAGTGTCACGATATTGTATAGTGCTCTAGCTAGAGAAAGTACCAGTAACCGACACTACGACAGATCTCAGAATAACATCAATATGGCAAGAGTGTCCGAGTGTCGGCTGGTGTAGTAGCGTGTACACTAGTTTCTAGACATCGACAACCATTTTTTTGTGAATGTCGGTATTTCCAACGACATTGCAGAACTCCTCGAATGATATTTTACCGTCCTCGTCCTTATCAGCGAATACTATGGTCTTATCAACAATTTGTTGGAGCTGCGTGTCCTTTAGATTGTTGCCCACCATCATTTTCAATACCTGGAATTTGTGGAAAATATTCTTGTATTATTGTCTATTTGTTATCGTATATGGATGTATTGGGTGATAGCGATGTGTGATATTACATTAGTATACTAGCTTGCGGTTTTGCTTGCCAACTGGCAATTATGATATTATGACACATGCCACATTCTAAGCGACTACGAGGTAGTTGTGACATCAGGTTATCAAGATACAATTTGCCTCCCAAAGACAACAATTCTCTCATAGTTGGAACCAATAGTTAAAGCCAACACTTCATCTTTATAATATTAGAATTTAATTGGTTTATATAATTAAAAATATCATGTTCACGCTATATCCCGCATTTTACCAGGCTCTCATTACTGATCATTTGTTTACGCTGTATCACGTATATTTTAGGGAAGGCAGAGGGAAACATATTGATCAAATTCTTCGTTCCCCACGAACCGCACAATTTTCAAGACCCGAATCCGTTGGTGTCTACAGTCACACGCTGCGCCCCAATTAAAATCTTCTTACGATAACATATTGTAATAAGTTATTGTATAAGGTATCTAATACAGAAAAACATCTTATTATAAGTTTTTTATATTGCTTTGTTTTAACATTTGTATACTATTAACACCTTACATTTTCATGTTTTATCCCACATTCCAGGAAGGGTGCCAGTTCAAATCTCAGTACGATCAAAATTCACACAACATTACATTCTTAATTTTGAAATAATTTAGTAAATATAAAATAAGTAATTTACCTGAAACAGTTCACCGTTGGATATGAAGCCGTCGTTGTCCATGTCGTATATGCGGAACGCGAAACGCAACTTGGACAGCTTGTCGCCCTTCACGCTGAACTGAGACACGCCCTGGATGAATTCCTTGAAATCCACCTTTAATACACACACACACAAGTTGCCATCAATTGATTATAGATTAATGTTAAAGAAAAAGGAAAAGTTGCACTCCAGTTTCCTCTGCCTAACGCCGTTCCCCATATTCTAAGATGACAATAAATCATTCCTCCGACTGGGAATCAAACCCATAACCGTCGTGTTTGGTTAGTGTGACTCACACTGTACCATTGCGCCGTGATAGCATGACATGCATTGACAATGGAGAAAATAGACACTACGCTCTTCCTAGACACTTTTTTTTAAATTCCCAGATGGCAATTAAACTCACTACCATCGTGATTAGGAAATCACGATTCCTAAATGTGACGATGTCATTAATTTTCATATAAGTACATTATAATAATCAAAAAAATAAGCCTTTTATTTCACATATTATCACTGTTTTTAAAAATATTGTTAGTTAAATATTACTAACATAGTAAATATTAGTACTTTAAATATCTTAGAAATTATTTTTATTAAATTTTTTGTTTGTTGTTATTAATATTATTATTAAATTTTGTTTTGGTGATATGGATTCCGTTGTCTTGGGTATGGGCCTACTCCATTTCGTTCCACAACTTTCTGTTTTTCCCCAGTCATCCAACTTTGTCCAGCAGTTTTTTTAATACCATCAGCCCACCGGCTAATTGGTCTACCAACATATAATTTCCCAACTGGGCCCTTCTATCTTGTTGTTTAAATTGTCCATCTATTATCAGTATAACGTGAAATGTGCCCAGCCCATCGCCATATCATATCAGGGCTTGGTTGAATGCACCCAATATATTATTTTTTTCTTGTGATCATTAACTTTTTGTATTTTCCTTACTTTCAATATACTTCTCTCTATTTTTCGCTGAGTTACCTTGATTTTTTGTTCTTTCTGCCCAGCAGGTATGATTTTAACACCATGTACTAGGAGTTTGGTAGTAAAGTCTTGCATCAGCAATCCTTGTTGGATGTCCGGGAAGATTCTAGCACAGTATTCTTTTAATTCTATGGATTGCCGTATCTTGTTTACCATGCGATGTTTTACCACCTGTTCAACCGTAGCATGCTGTTCCAGTCTATTCAAGAAATTTTTTTTGAAGATTTTGGACATTGTCGGGAGGAGATTGAAGGGTCTGTATGTACCTGGCTCTGTGGGCACTTTTCCAGGTTTAAGTAACATGCATATCTGCGAGATTTTCCTTAATTTGGGATATACAAATTATATCGCACAAAAATATAATGTTAAAAGATATATAAACGATAAATGATAACACGTATTCACTTACATTTAAAATACATTATTTACATTATTATTGTTTTTAAATTTAAAAAATATCGACAATTCTTAATTATTGCTTAATGTCGAAAAAAATTTTTACTTTCACGTTCAAGAAGTTGTTCAAAAACGTTTAGTAACAATGACTACTCTATCAGTTGTGAGAATCGAAATTCTAGCATAATTGCTAGAAGATCGATTCTTGATTCATGATTCTGCTAACTCACGTTGTATATGGTTCCATAATTCAAAACGGAGTTTTGAGTCTTGCCACAGGTTAGTAAGGAGGTTCGAATCCGGTGAATGCGAACCATGAGTGAGATCGCTAACGTGTTGAAAAACCCAATCATGAGATGTTTTTTTCTTTGCAATTAAAAGCATATGGTCTTTCAGTATATTCTTGTATATTGTACTGTCCATATTGCTATTCATTATTTCAATCAGATAAAGGCCATTAACAGAAAATGCTGCCCAAATTTTGATATTTCCGCCACCGTGTTTTACGTCCGAATTGAAACCTGATGTCGTTGTGTCAGTCATCTGTTTCGCAAAGCTCAACTTAGCCTCCTTTTTTCCACTTCTAAATAACCGCACAGCCTTTAGATATCGGGACACCGCGAGAGCCGCCACTCAGAGTAACATCAGCTGAATTGTCACTTCGCAATTCTTGTGAATGCCAGATGTGGTTGATTCGCTTCCAAATCTTTCGTGTCCTACCATTTCTAATTATTTGCACAGAGAGTTTTTGTTCATTTATATAGTACTTTTAATCGTGGATAAAGCTTTCGCAACATCAAGCGAACTTTTTCCTTCCACACAGTTTTAATACGATTTTACGAACCTGAAGGTTCATCAGTAAATAAATACACAACAAATAGCTTCCCAATATTTTTGCACACCAATGAAAGTAATTTTATCCAGTGGACTTAAAAATAAGCGATGGGAAAATATTATATTCAATGTTAATTTCTGCCACCTACCTCTTTTGATATTCTTAATCTATACTTATAATAAAATCGTAAGAGGGTCAGTGTCTGTACTTGGAAGATATTTAAAAAAAATGTTATTAACATTAATAACATTTTAATAGTACTAATAGAACCCAAAACAATGATTTTTTAAAATTTTGTCTGTTTGTCCGTTTGTCTGTGCGTTTGTTATCGCTAATCTTAGAATCGACTTAACCGATTTAGATGCGGTTTTCACTATTGGATTCTGGCAAGCTTCTAAAAACATATAGGTTTTATTTTATTACAATCGGTTCATAAATAAAAAAGTTATGTCAATTTAAAGTACTTAGTTCGACGAATTTACCAACCGCCGTAACAGTTATTTTATACAACTGTTTTACAGAATTGACTGAATCTTACAATTTCTTTATTAATATCTCTATTTCAAGCGGGCGTAGCCCTGCACGGGCCCACTAGTAAGGAATAAGTTCATAAATTAAACATTTTATTAATTAGTTATATATATAGATAATTAGTATATAGTAATAATATTATAGATAATTAGTTGTACGAGATAGTTACAGGTTCATTTGAATTTGAATTTTGCCCTACCTTTCAAGCAATGTTGCTAAAAGATTTATATGTAATTAGGTACATTTTGTCTATTTACCCGAAAAAAGAAAGGTACGGTCGAAGAGTCGTGGCCTCACTGACGTTAGCTGAAGATGAAGTAGACAATGCGCAATAGTTCAGAAGGCCACGACACATCACCGGTACTGCAGTTGTAACATGGTGCTAAGTAAGATATTCACCTCGCCATTGCCGTCCGCGTCGAATATGTCGATGACGCGCTGCACGAGCGGGTTCTGCTGCAGCTCCGGCAGCGACATGAACTCGTCGATGGACAGCGCGCCCGAGTTGTCCAGGTCCAGCTTGCGGAACCGCTTGCCGAGCCGCCGGATCTCGTCGGCGTCGACTGTGCACACACATCATGTAGACCCACAGCCCCTCTGTACCCGGTCGTACCCCCGTGTACCCCCGTGCGCTACTTGCGGTGGCTATGTACACTGTCTTATTGTATGGTATAACGTTTGTTATAAAATTACATACCCCTCTAAATTCAACTAAATATTTTACACCCAATTACTAAATCGATATGTCTGTATAATTTACTGTAGTTTTAAGTAAGTTTACAGCGACAACAATCGCGATTCGCGACGCATCGTTCTAAGCGGAACTATTGTATGCTAACTGAATAGTAATTACCCCAAGACGAAGCTCTACGAGT
This sequence comes from Heliconius cydno galanthus, assembly GCA_036379175.1. Lineage (NCBI taxonomy): Eukaryota > Metazoa > Arthropoda > Insecta > Lepidoptera > Nymphalidae > Heliconius > Heliconius cydno. The sequence continues at coordinate 17,505 of JAKRZM010000031.1, read as the reverse complement.
ATATACTATGTTAGTATTATTTTATATAGTACAGTACGCGGGGCAAATGTAATAAATCCGCGGCGGCCTGTCGCGTGTAGGCGTGACCAGCTAGTCTATAATTAACATACAAAGCTATTGTGGTCCCCGTGCTCTGCCCCCTGCCTTCTGCCTGCCTATATGTACAGTAAAGCACGACGCTAACACCGAGCAATGAGAGAGGTCAGATAACCAAAGTCTAATCATATAAATAAGCTATGATAAATTACATTATATACTAAGAGTTAAAAGAAACTTTAGGGTTATAAATAACTTTTTTTTTTGAAAAATGTGGTGTTATCTCAAAATAAAAATATATATATATTTCAGCAATATATGCTTTTGCAAAAGTCATAGCTGACATCTCCCATCACACACATTCCTCACATCTAACGATCAACAGTCAAACATTCACAATAAGTGTCTAAGTGTCTAGACTCTAGGAGGCGCGGGTGATGCGGATGCACTAGCCCAACTCACTCTATGTACATCCAGAACAATTTTTAGATATTTTAAGATACAAGATAAGGAAAACAAACAAAACATATCTAAAACAAACACAGAGATAAGCTTTCATCTAAGAAATAGCGTGCAGCGATCTTGCACACTGATTACACTGAATATCTATTTTTCCTTTTTATTATGTATTTTTTTATAGTTACATGCAGAGGGAGCACAGTGCAAAAACACTTTGTTTCCCAGACACTGTCTAATTTTCATGACTACATATCGGATGGCCAAATTCATGACCACAACTAGTCAAACAAGACTATTCACAAAGGAAATGAAAATATTCCCTCAAATGGGAATCGAACCCACAACAACCACAATTGTATTAAATTTTTTGGATGAAATGATTCTCTATTAAAAAGAACTCAAAGTAAATTTCATATAACTCTTTTGTAATAATAATAAATTTCAAGATATAATCCTTTTAGGCTTTTAACAAAGTATGAAATTTACTTTGTGTTAAACATTTATGATAGCAAGCAAAACTTTAATTTTAAATGTCACTCATTTTGTAGAAGCCTATCAACATTCAGATTTAATGATTTATGGTGTTTCCAATTAAAATAAATCTACCCTATAAAATATATTTTACAGTAAGTGATTATATCCAATATATTGATAGGTATGGACTAATTAATTTTATTTGGTATTAGTTTATATTTCATATATAAAAAAATTGTTCTGGATATGGGGGTGTACGTGCTACGTGGTGTCAACATGGAGATGAACATGGGCGAGTGACACTACGACACTCACAGTTCTCCACCTTAAAATCAATGCAGTTAACACGTGCTGAAACAAACCTCATGTTATGCTTCTTACGCACACCCTATTCATCACTCATATGTATTCCACTACTCTTCTTGCACGGAAACTAATATATAAACATAAGTCAAGTATATGCTAGTAATTACGAAAGGGGTTGTTATTTGTAGGGCAATTGTCTGCTTCAAAAAGATTACTGGTAACAGAACAGAACAATAATATGCAATCAAACATTGGTCGTAAGGCAAGTAAAATAATCACAGAAAGGTGAAGAAGACAGGAGTTAGTTGTATTCAATTTAATACTTACAGTTTGAACAAAGCTCCATAGGAATTGAGTTTTCATTGCCCTGCAAATATAAGACCGTACTATACAGTTGCTACACAAGGCTATGGTAGTAATATATATTTTTTAATATTTTGACAAGATAACTTTTTATTTAAAAATGTTTTTTTTTAAATATATAAGTAAGCTAATATAAGGTAATACTATCGTGATATTATTAAAAAAGCACCGATCAACACCCAGAAGAACCAATAAAAAGTCGCCAAAGATGAATTTAGCTGTCTCAGCAAGACTTACCATTTTGTTAGTATTGTATCACACTCAATTAAAATACGAAAATGATCAAATATGAAAAAAGTTTTTTTTATATAGAAGTGATGTTGAAAATTGGCAATCAAAGACGGTAGACGACCCCTCTGCTAGATGCACCACCGATGATCGATCTAAATAAATTTGACAGATTCAAAAGATTACAAATAAGAAAATGTAGACTAAAAATAATGATATTCTATAAATACAAGTATAATGTTTTTACAATATATTTTTTTTAAATAAAATTGTAAGAGGAGATTGAAGTGTTTTATAAAGCAAATATTGTTCTAGTGGTAATAATTACTTTATCTTAACATATGATTTCAAAGTGAAATTATTTCTTAACGATCCGTTATAAATGTCAATGTCATCCATGTACCCTCCCTGACCCCTTCCCCTTCCTTTTCTCTTTCCTAATAGACCTCAACCATGGCGGCCGGGGTAGGTTTATATTAATATTGCATTATCTCTGCAATCTAACCTTCGTAGATGTAACGATGAATAAGATAAAAGCTAAATCGTATCCTCTAATAGTATTCGTGTTTATTTTTCGCAGGTACTTTACACTTATCCGGAAAATTTCCGTGCTTATAAGGCGTTGATCGCCGCACAGTACTCCGGAGCCGACGTGAAAGTAGCTCCCAACTTTGTGTTTGGGGAGAGCAATAAGTCCGAGGAGTTCCTAAAGAAGTTCCCGGCCGGCAAAGTGAGTGGCCTAATGCAGCATGCAGCATATGTAGTGATTGTGTTATCTCAACAGATGTTTTTGACGGTGACGTGTAATGTTTTACAATTATTTTAGGTCCCGACATACGAAAGTGCCGACGGAAAAGTTCTCCTCACCGAGAGCAATGCCATCGCTTACTACGGTGAGTTTGTATTTTTTCCTTATAATTGTAATGATATTCATTATAAGTTTATAACCTTTCATTTTTACAGTTAATTAACTGGTGTTTAGTTTAATGATTTATTATAATTATTACGAATGAGTCAATTCATATGATTAACAACTCAAATTTTTGACATTTTGTATCTCCATCAACTGTTCAAAAAAGAGCTTAATATTTTTTACATTTTCAAAGAATACATATTTTTAGAATCATCAAAGCATAATCTCTTAAATCTATTACAATCTGGCTTTTGTCATGGTCATAATACGACTACTGCTTTAGTCAAGATCACCGATAACATCAGACAGGGTATTGATATTCAAAAGGTTACTGTGCTGACTTTGCTGTACTTCAGTAATGCTCGCGTTGTTTTAACATATCTCCTGAGGTGGTTGAGTGGTTTCATTCTTACTAGTACAGATGCAGACAGCGCATTAATTCAGCACATTTAAAAAAAGTTGAGAAGTCATTATTTAAATTTATAACACTTATATTATAATTGTGTAAATATTTTATTAGTGGACCGCCCACCTTTAATACAACTCCAACATCTAAAGGTTGCCTGGAAGAGATTGCTTTTAGCAATAGGGCTGCCTTATTGTTCTTTTTTATTATTTTTAACTGACTTCTGTAAGAAAAAGAGGTTATCAATTGGACTGTATTTTTTTTTTCTTTTAAGGTTTTACAATGCTTGATTTATTTTTAAAAGTGCAATAAAGTATATTTATTATTATTATTGATAAGTCTAGGTTCGAGTTGTGCTACACACAACTTTATTTTCTAAAAGTATATTTTAATATTCTAGTTGCAAATGCCGCTCTTCGTGGATCAGACGTGGCCTCTCAAGCCGCTATCTACCAGTGGGCATCTTGGGCTGACAGTGAACTGCTACCAGCATCATGTGCCTGGGTGTTCCCATACTTGGGCATCATGCAGTTCAATAAACAAGTATGTTACTTATCAATATTATATCTTACTAGCGGCTAACTAAGAGATAAACCGTAATGTTATGTAGCCTTTAGCAATCCTGGGTAGTGTAGCTTTCATACAAAACAAAAAAAAGTAGTCTGACCAGTACTTTTAGGGATCTTAGTGTTTAAACAAACAAACTCTTCTGCTTCCACTATTATATTATATCGTTATAGAAATATTGCTTAGAAATTATAGAGTTCTAAACTCTATAATATTGTGGGTGCTTTCCTATATTATAAAAAAAATAAGTGTCTATTATGGTTAGTAAAAATTAGTGCACCCTAATCCTGACAGTTGAGTTTAACTCTCGACAGGATATAATAATTTGAGAAATTGGGATGGGTGTGAAATGGAATGTCCTAAAAGTAGATATACCTAAAATGCTGTATGCAGGATACAGTGACAATATAAAATACACTCCCAATTCAATATAATTTTACTTTTACTATAAATAATTATAATATTCATGTAATAGAATGTAGAGCGTGCGAAGTCAGATCTGCTAGCTGCATTGAAGGTGTTGGACGGCCATCTCCTCACCCGAACCTTCCTCGTCACAGAGAGGGTCACACTTGCTGACATCATTGTGTTCTCCACTCTGATTCACGCTTTCCAGGTTTGTCACATATTTCATTTTATCAGTACCTTTTACTTGTGGCTTGAAATTCTGACCACTGGTATTGTGGGTTAATGGTAATGGTAATCCAACACGATGAACATCTTCAGTTACCTAACAGAAATACCAATACATCCTAAGAATAGCTCAATTGTGCAAATAATTTGTTATTCTTTTTATTCCAATATGCCTCAATGCAGTTAATTGTAGTCATTTATTTAATACTAGCGGACCCGGACGCGGCTACGCCTGCTTGAAATATAAGAATATAATTTCTATAGAAATATAATTTCAATCTAGATGAAATGCTAAAAGTGACTATTATATTTATTTTCATAAGGATGAATATCAAAATGACGCGGTAACGAACGCGGTCGCGTAGCGACGACGGTTGTTATTAACATGGCAGAATAAATTGCATGTCAAATTAGAAAGTATTTTAATTTATTAGTATATATGCGTAATGTAACATTATATAGCCTATAGCACTTCTGAAGAATGCAGCTTTCATACAAAACAAAAACAAAGTAAATCGGACCAGTAGATCCAGAGATCTTAGCGTTCAAACAAACAAACAAACTCTTCCGCTTTATTATATTAGTATAGATTTTGCTTAAAGCATAGTTATATATTTTAATAATGTTTTTTTTCTTGTTTATTTATATTTTTATTAGGAAACCAAACAGAATATAAAATACACAAACATTAATAAATAATAATGTTCTTAGTTTTAATTTATTTATCTCAAATGCCACAAGCCTGTTTTAATATCTTTTTCATGTATTTTTTTAAAGAAAAACATTTTCTTAAAGGTAGACAAAAACCTTCTATTCTTATATAAAAATCAAAACATTTTTTCCTTCTACAGAATGTTCTAGAGCCCAGTCTCCGGTCATCACTAGTGAACGTCCAGCGTTGGTTCCTGACCCTTGCCAACCAGCCTGAAGTGTCCAAAGTAGTAGGCAGCATTGCTCTTTGCCAGGCCGCCCCTGTCTACGACCCTAAGAAGTACCAAGAACTATCCCAGAACAAAAAGGCTTGTGATTTTTTTTGTCTTATTATCAATAGTGAAATAGGAGGACTATGTCGACGGCAGCAAAGAGCAAATGGCTATCTACAAAATCACTAGTTTTCAGGAGAGCGTTTTTAATCCAAAAATGTAATAACTTTTACAAAAAAGAAGCTATCTGTTTCAAATTTGGAATAGTTAATTATTATAAAATTATATACTATTTAGTATGGGCAAAATTTCAATATATTTATTATTTTTCAAAATATGGTAGATGTCTTTTTCTAGCTCGCTCGAAATGACTAACAAACTGAGTCAACTACCATATATTCGCTTCTACTTGGGACACGGTAATTACTTATCCTTTAACAATAAGATCCGGTGACGTGGACGGTGAAATCACGTTTCAATAATTTATGACAACGCTTTGTATATTAATAAAATACTTACATATGTTGTAATAAATGCACAAATATTTACATTATTCATACTTAGGTAACACTAAAAGGTAATTAAACAATGCAAGTATAGTCAGATAACTGCATCATCATTGATCATCGAGCAAACTAGAAACGAATAAGTGCCAGATACCTTTATTTATAGCAAGTCAACGCGCCGAATCACCCCACGTACACACGAACGATTGTATATACTTCCGAGTGTACTTCGGCAATTCTTAAAAAATTGTGTAAGCGTCTTTATGTTCGTGAGAAAATCGTGGTAAAAACAAACATTTTTGGCAAAAAAAAAATATTACAAGATAAAACAAAGAATTCTGACTTGAATTATGTAAAAAAACTATTTTGGCAAAAATGCAGTTGTCCAAAGTGCAGTTGTGATTTATCCAAAGCCTTTGATTGTGTAGACCATGTAACTCTGTTATTAAAACTACATGATTATGGTATACAGGATACTGCTCTTGATCTTATTGCCTCATATCTAAACCGAAGAATCCAGAAGGTTAGTATAAATAATGTAAAATCATCTGGATCTCCTCTAGATGGGCATTCCACAAGGATCTATACTTGGTCCCCTTTTATTTCTTCTTTATATTAACGATCTGCCTTTTTATGTGAAGAACCTATGTGATATTGTACTTTTCGCGGATGATACCGAACTGGTGGTAGCTTTTTGTTGACATGTACATTCGACGATTCAAAAGTGCTTTTAAAGTTTATTTGAATAAAGAATATTTTGAATTTGAATTTAATATTTTACACCCATGTGTTTTTTAATGAATATGTTGGCGGCAGCTATTTTCCAGGCAACAATGTGTTATATTCATTAAAAAATCACATTGCCAAGCCAACAATGTCTATTATCTCTCATAACGAAAATTGTGAAGAATAGAAGGTCTTAACGCTAGTTTCGCCCTTACAAACCTGCTTTGAAAAAGCTTGATTTTTTTTAACAAGTGTGTATAAATTTCCAGGAGGGTGGCAAAAAGGAGAAGAAAGAAAAACCAGAAAAGAAAGAGCAACCCAAAAAGAAAGAGCCCGAACCTGCTCCTGCTGACGACTTCGAGGAGAAACCAAAAGAATCCAAGGATCCCTTTGACTCATTACCTAAAGGGTAAACTCTATCTATACTAATATTATAAAAAGTAAAGATTTGATTGAATGCACTTATCTTAGCAAGTACTGGTCTGAGGCCAGTCGTGGCTTAGCTTCACGCTGTATCTATTCCTCATTTTGAGTGGCGGAGTTTGCTTTGCCTCCGACACCAGAACTGAGAAATATAAATTTAAATAAATATTTAATTACCTCGAGTGTGAATCAATCTCACAACCAGTTATATTTGCAGTCAGATACTCTTTACATGTGTGTTTATACATTGGGACCATCAGTGTCTGTGTCAGACACAAATGTAGTTATATTATAGTAGGTCTATAATACACAAGTTATGTAAATTGTAATCATTTATTTTTCACAATTGCCTTCTCAATGGAGCTGGTATATTACCTAATGTTACGTGTCTGTCAGCAATATATTGGAAACTTTAGAGATAGTTTTGTTTTTGCTATATTATATTATATTATATGGTTGCTATACACATTTTTCCGTTATGTTTTCTCTACACTGTTCTCCTTGCATAGCCCATTTTTACAATGGGCATGGGCACATTGCATGTTAAGTTATAGAATTCAAAACCCCTCTATCTTGCTACAAGCCAGGAAAAGAAAATGGGATCAAAACTCACAATGTTACCATTTACTGACTTCTCATTATGTTTATAGGGCGTTTTTTTTTATGTCATATTAAAATATTTCAGTACCTTCAATATGGACGACTTCAAGCGCAGCTACTCCAATGAGGATGAGGCTGTCTCCATCCCGTACTTCTGGCAGAAGTTTGACCCTGAGAACTACTCCATCTGGTACGCCGAGTACAAGTATCCTGAAGAGCTGTCCAAGGTGTTCATGAGCTGTAATCTTATCACTGGTGAGTTAGAAATACTTGTTGTTTTGTAACAGTTCTTATAGAAAAGGCATTTTTTTTTCTTTTGAGTTATATATTTATTTTACGATATGATTCCAATCTTCGCGCAAAAGCACAGTGTGACTGTAAGCTGACTAGTTGTGGATGCCTTTATTTCCATTTCTTATCTGTGGTATGGAGGCAAAGGGCGACGTTGCTACACTAGGTTCCCTCTGCCTACCCTGCCGTGTGTGAGATGCAGCGTGAAGCTGATTTGATTTTATCTTATAAGGAGTATATTTTTTATAATATGAAATTGTATTTAATTTGACTTTGAATTTGATAAGATGTTGAGAATTCAGACGGTGATGATATCTCAGCTTCTTTTCATGTAATAATAAAAGGGAGCTCAAGTATTTATGGTTATTTATTATTTTTTTATTTCCTCGGCCTGTATAGTACATTATTTTTCCTAAACAAAATAAAATTCAAAATATTAACAAAAAAGCCTGCGTACAGGAATGTTTCCAAATTTGTATGTGTGTGTGTAGGCATGTTCCAGCGCCTGGACAAGATGCGCAAGCAGGCCTTCGCCTCGGTGTGCCTGTTCGGGGCCGACGACGATTCATCCATCTCGGGCGTGTGGGTGTGGCGCGGACAGGACCTCGCCTTCCCGCTGTCGCCCGACTGGCAGGTACAATATTACAAACTAATACTGATTTTCTTAATATATGTTATTAAAATTAATAATAATAATAATGCATGTGCATGTTGTCACAACGTTGCTACATTATATTCGTAATTTATTAAAATTTAGGTGTCTGGCAATGGATAACGTCATTTCTAATATTACTGCCAAATAATTATAAAAAGAAAGTTGAGTACTATTTTATGCACTATAATATATACCCAATGACTGCCAAAGTAACCACCATCTAAAACCACTGTTAATAATACTTACTCGTGTTGGGTGTTTGTGCACTTTCAGTCTGACTCTATATAAAAAGTCGAAAGCTGCACCACTGTTCCATAGTGGCAACTAATATTCATACACAAATATAAAATGACATAGCTAAAAATTTGCATTATACCAATTAAGTAATTTTTTAAAAAACAGTATAAGGTAGATGGCTTATTGGAGTCATGCCTTTAAAAGCCAGAAGCATAAAACACATTTGCTAAAAGTAAAGAACTGATTGCAAATACATCTTAAAAAAGAATTATGGTGTCTTATACTTTTAAATATCGTCCTTTATCCCTATCTGGATCTGCCTATTGTATCAACTTTACTAAACTGAACTGAAACAAGTATCTTAACTGTTTAACGATCATTATAAATATTACAGATTGACTACGAGTCCTATGAGTGGAAGAAACTGGACCCCTCCAGTGAGGACACCAAGAAGAAGGTCCAGGATTACTTCGCGTGGTCGGGAGTCGACTCCAAGGGGCGCAAGTTCAACCAGGGCAAGATCTTCAAATAAAATTAATTTATTTCCCCACTGTCCTCCGTCGGTCTGTTTTGATACTAAACACATATTTGTAATGTAAAGTCCACAAGTCTATCAGCGAGCCAGGATGTCCAGTATATTGTAAAATATTAAGTGCATTTACGAGCGCGGTGTACGTGCTCCGTGTTGATTGTATTCAAATGTAATAAAGTGAAAAATTGATTTTTTATTTATTTTATTTTCTTTTTTTTATTATTACTCCTTCTTTTGAATGTGTTGTCTCATTCACGAGCAATCGTTCCCCAAGCACCGCCCAACCATTCGCAACCGTCGCCTTTACACTCGGATCGTGCACCACTCCGCACGACGGCTTCCAAACAGTACTGAGGAAATGTATAATAAAAATGCGTAAATGGAAAGCAAAAATTTATATTTTTCAATATGTCAGACTTTTGCCTAAATTGTAGAAGTAGTTTTACATTGGTACACACACCCTTACAATTGCATCAAAGTAACTAATGAACTCTATGTTAGTGCAATACAATCTCCGTAATCCAGCATTTCGATACATCGAATCCTGACAAATGTAATTTAACAGAAGCTTCCCTGAAATATTTAAGAACACGAACTGCACTGCACTACCAATAAATTATTTTAAAACCTAAATTAATTAATAGGTAACAAAAAACCAGGTATCATCTCATAATAATATTGCTTCTATTCGGTTAGCCTATGTTTGTATTATTGTTGTTTGACAGTGGGTTAGCGAGATTGTACTGTACGTACGTACAAGCGTCCTTGCAGAAATCCTTGTTCGAATGGACATAATGCGATTAACTGACATTTGCGTTCCATCAGGTTTTGTAATAATAAACTATATCTTATTTATTTAAATAAAACTAAATCGTTCAATGACTAAGTGTACTCAATAATAACAATATTTGCCTTTTCTCAGAATTTTATACCCAAAATGATGTATAGATGTATAACTTCGGTATGTCATACCTACAATATGTTATGCAGTGTACAGACCACGCGGCGGCGCCGGCGTCCTCCCTGCACTACCTGCACTACCTGCTGTTCCACCGCCAAGCGTAAACTAAATAGATTTTGGTCCATATTTCTATTTTCGAATTAAATCCAAATTAAGTTAGGTTTTAAATCCGCAAAATTGGTGGCAGCGGTACCTTCGATGTTTTATAGGGTAAGTAGGAAGTACCATACATTACCTATACGTTTCTGGTATTCTACAGCAACACATATAATACCGGAGTATTGTATAGAATATTGAACAATACACATACATACTTATTGATTCGTAGGTAGTTTGTAGGGGGCAGATTGTTCATAAAATTACTAAACTTTCTGTTCACTAAAATTCTGTTAAGTTTCAAAGCTGTAATTGTTGTGATTTGTAGTGTTATAACTACATAAGTAGTTTATTGCAGTACTTACTTATAAGTAGTTAAGCCTGAGCTGTGACAATTAAGGAGATAGGTGCAGACTGGACATTATAGATACGAATAATTAAATAAAAGTGCGTAACGTAGAGTACATACCACAGTACACAGTACACAGTACTCGAAATTACATTAATTAGAATAAAACGAAAATCGTTTATAAGTATTAAGCTACAATGAACCGATCGCGACACGTAATATGAAGTACATACGTACATGGTACTTACATTGTGTATTAAAATTATAATTTTCAATAGAAATATTTAATTATGCACGGCTTTAGTAATAGCTGTTGAAAATCATGATTAAATAATATTGAATATATTGAAACTCTGTGTATTTTTTTATGACACCAAGTGTAAAATTCTGAAAGAAATAAGTTTAGCTTATTACAGAAGTAAATAATTACTGAACTGTTATTGACTAATATTGAAATATCCATAAACAAAAGTAAGTGTAGTGCGCGAGGTCTAAGCTGAGCTCTGCACTTTGTGTGTAACGTTACATGCACTTGCACTCGTAAGTACCGAACTAAAATTAAAGCTAAGGAAAATATAATGACAATTTAAATCACATTGATATTTTTTCTTTTTTTCCCGTTTAGCTCTTTGGTTGCTTACGGTTGTGCCACTCACTGGCCAACCACACGTCACTGGCGTAAATGATGAAGGATGTTTAACACCGGCCTGTGGCGACAGACAGCACCTGCACCTGCCTGCACCTGCCTGCACCTGCCTGCACCTGCTCAGAGCCTCGGATACGTCAACATATGTATATCAATCAGCAATTCTGCAAGTACTTTATATTATACGTTTAAACTATTTAATTTCTGTCTGTAGAGAGTTACAGACCTACGTAGAGTAGAGTAGCATAGGTGCTACTACAAGGACGCGGAGGAGCTCTGGCGGGTGGCGATTGAGCAATTCAACTAAGTAATTAAAATTTCACGCACACGACATAACAATAATTATAATAATTTAATAACAATTATATTAGACTTGACAATAAGACAATAAGAACGAGTCGCAATGGGTGGTGTTGAAGCGCGACACTATGTTACAATACTCGATCGATTCAATAAACATCAAAAAATGCATGTAAGGAATCAACGACAGATTCTTAGTAGGAATTATAAACGATACTATAAATTTGTTATATAGCTAAAGGGTAAATTTACATCTCAAAAATGATAACATCTCGTCTCCAGTCACCGGACATCAGGGAGGAATATATCCTAGAAAAGTTTAAACTCGTAGAGAGAGAGAGAGAGAGGGCCCAGCAAGCAGCGTCCGGCGGGCGCTCGCCGGGGCCCGTCAGTGCGGCCGCGCCTGGAACCACCACAACGACACTGGTCACTAACATGTAGGTATGTACGTATGCACAAACTTATGACTGTAAACGCGACAAGTTGTGGTTTCGATTCCTTCGAGAAAATTAAATATTTGATATTTTCGAAGCGCGGCGTTGAGTTCCGCCACTCCACACCACGCAACACCTGGAGGCGAAAAGTGGTGAACGGAAGTGTCTTAATAGATCGAGGTCCCAGTGCGGTAGGTTCCCTCTACCTATTTGTTCCCTGCTATGTGCGGGATACAACGCGTGGCTAAAAATAAAATGTTTATAGTTTCTCATTGTTAACGAGAGCACTCACCGCATCAGTGTGGTTGTGGCGCAGGTCGAGGTCGCCGGTGAAGGGCGCGATGTGCACGTTGACCTGCACGCGGCCGCCCTCCTCGTCGTATTCCAGCGAGGACGAGCTGAGCGCGAGGCGGCGCGCGTGCTCCTGCAGCAGCGGCAGCTCGTCATCGCGCGGCGCGTCGTGCGCGTGCGCGTCGTGCGCGTGGCACTCGCACCGGCAGCGCTCCGGCGGCACGTAGCTGAACACGACAGAGTCGCGGGCCGTGGCCGGGAGGGTTTGGATTCTCTTTGGCAGCTTGCGACGCTCTGGCACTTCTGAGAAATCGATCCATTCCGCTTTATTGCGAGCCTCCATGCCCGATGCTGAGGTGTCAGAAAATTAACATGCCTTAATCAAAAATAAAATAAAAATTAATCGAAATGAACTACCTACATACAGATTAAATTTAAACAAAGGAAATTATTAACTAATAGCGACACACCCGCGGCTTCGCCCGCATCGCCTACACGGGATGATCACTTTTTGTGACTTTTTGTTATAAATTATATAGTATGTTGTGAAGTTTTTACTTGTTGTTTTTGTTTATTTATAACTAACAATTATTACAGCGAAAGCAAAGTAAACATATATTTCCGGGCAGTTTTTATCCCTTTTGTTTAACTTATTAACATTCTTAATGCTAATAAAATATTTTCTCAGCTCTCTCCTCCATGCTCTCTAAAGTGATGGAGAGCGTATTAAACAGCCAGCTCTTGATTTATTTGGAGGATCACCGGTTGATCATTGACCGTCAATATGGCTTCCGCCATGGTAGGTTAACCGGCGATCTTTCAGTTTATCTAACACACTGTTGAGCTGGAACTATTGGAGGAGGGTGGCCTGGCAGTTACTTTTGATATAGCGAAGGCCTTCGATCGAGAGAGGCACGGGGCGCTCTTTGAAAAGTTTCCATCTTACCGATCCCGATAGTTTATCCCAGTGGATCGCCAGCTTTCTTACTGGATGCAGCATCAGGTTCTCTGTCGACGGTTTCCGCTCTACTCGTGGCTGCATCCTCCAAAGCTGCGTACTAACCCTTGAGTAATAACGACGTTTCATATCTACTATCAACCCAAAAAAGGAACCCCCAAGGATCGAATTTAGCTAAATCTCTGTCTTAGGTGATCTTAATTAGCGTCTAGGTCCTAAAAATCATGGCCCTGTACAAAATTTGAGACTCCTAGCCCTTGTAGTAGCGAAGAAACAAACACCAAAAACATCCCCTTAGGGGTCGAATATTGCAAAAATCCGTCTAAGTGAGCATACCTACGTCCTATAAATAACGCCCAAGCATTTTTTTTAACTTCAAGCACTTATAGTAATGAAGTTGCATACAAAAATTAACCCCAAAAACAACCCCTTAGGGGATGAGTATCGAATATACCCATTATAGTGAGCACCTACGTCTCATAAATAAGGCTCATGCAAATTTAGGATTTTTATTTTTTTTCTGTTTGTACATTAAAATACTTTTGAATTTTTAGGAACGCATACAAGTAGGATGAGATCTACTTAGAATCTCTCTTTAAGATTCCCTACTTACACAAGTAAGTTTTATGAGAACTCGTTCGTGGTACGAGCGATAAATCTTTNACCCTTTCTTAGTAGTCGGGAATAATAATAAACTAATTTAATAATACATTTTTACTATTATTCCTTTAGTTTTTACTATTATTTACTGAAAACTTTTCTTTTCATTATTTTTTATATATATATATTCTCCAATAAAAGTATAATATCTGAACATCACCTAACGCACTATTTCATACTTTATGTTTGTGCAAAAATTCAATTGTTTATCTTAACAAATAAAAAAGTTATGGATTTTTGATCTGATACAGTCCTCGATTTCCCATAGTGCGGCGGACCGCTGAAGCTTATTGCTGTGTTAGGCACTTATATATAAATTATACGAAATGTTTTCATAAATTGTAGCCTCTTTTATTCTGATGTATAAGCTATATTCATGTAAGGTTTAGTAGTTTATGCGTGATAGTGCGAGATAGAGAGGTATGAGTATCAATAGAAAAATAATTATGTATTATTATTGAATGTTGAAAAGTAAGTTGTAACGGATCTCTTACAGTTAATCTTAAGTAACGTCGCCTTTGCACACCACCTTTATATCTGAGTAAATGTACTTTTGTTTTTTGTATAATAAAGAGTTTTGTAACCTAGTAGACTTACCGTCACCCCCGCTACGTGACCTAGCGCGTTCTCCTCGTGGCGGTGGCGTTGGTGCCGCCGAGGCCGATGCAGTCGAAGTAGTACGAGCCCTGCGTGGGAGACGGATGTGTAGGCGCTCACCGCTGAGCTCCGTAGATACAGGACTTGGAGTTGGCACGGACGGAGGGGTCAATGCACCCAGCGCGCCGCCTGCACTACGATTCACGCGCGGTCGTTGCACTCCAGCGACATGCACACCTCCCCGATCTCGGACCGGCACCATCGGTAGAGCGAGAGACCGTTCCAAAGGAAGAGTTGTCGGTACGTAGGGAAGTTCCTCAAATGATTCCTGCACCACGAGTCCACGACGTTCTGCGTCACTACCACCGTGAGTGGGGGCGGCTTCAGAGCTCGCATCTGATTCAGAGGAATCACGTCTATCCATTGGCGGACTAATGCTTATTTCTCGGGAGTCACGATCGTTTCCAATTTCACCAATCATTTCTTCACTAAAAACAGGTTCTTCATTTTGCCCAATTTCACAACTTAATGAACATGGGTCTGCCTGCGGAGGATTCATTATGGATCTAACTTCTTCGCTCTCCGGAAAACTGGGTATTGACTCGGATATCTCGCTTGTTACGCTTGGAGTTTTTGTTATACTAAATTGTGTGCTAAACACTTGTTCTTTGCTACCCACATGAGTTGTGAATATAAGGCGTTCTTTTCGTCTGGGGCGATCAGTAACATTAGACAAGTTAATATTTTCACCAGGAAGGCATGTTTCCATAGGTACTGAATCAATTAAACCACGCTCTGCAATATTGCTTTTATTTTTTTCAGGTGAATCTTCTTTAATTGGTTTCTTCGAGGGATTCACTGGTTCATTTGTTAAATCAACAATAGATTTTAATTCTACATTAGCAGTCTTTTCTGTAGGAGAGTGTAATGGAATAATGATGCTTCCGTCAGGTAACACTGTACGTTGTGTTGATTTGGCAACAGGTGCAGGTGTAGACGATGACGTAACAGCTGAACGATCTAATACAACTTTTGGCTGTGGAGCTGAGGATGGCCGAATGATTTCCCGGGGAGGGGCGGCTTTTTCACTACTTGATTGCTTAGAGTTTAATTCATCAGGTGGAGTGTGTAGAGGTATGTGAATAATACCATCTTTAGAATCTTCGTAATACTTAAGTTTTTCTCCTCTTGAACGATCAACAGGAGTTTGTGGAAATTGCCGTTGTGATTGCACCACAGGCGAAGCATCACGCGAACCTGGAGATGGAGAAGCACCACTTTTCCTTGGAGTTTTAAAAAGTGAAAGAACGGAGCCCTTTATTTTCCCAGCACTGGTGGGTGTTGTAGAACGATCTCGGCTTTTACTCCGTGATCGACCTTCATTAAGACTTTTTTTTCTTCTTAATACATCAGATGGTGAATCTGGTGATGCTATAGTTTCACGAGATTTAAAAAGAGAACAAAATGAAGATTTTCTTGAAACAGGTACACCACTAGGGGAAGGAGTTCGACTGTCTCTTAATTGTCTCGGTGTTAATCGTGGACTGACTGGATCAACCGGTCGTGCAGGCCGGTCGTTTAATTCCAAAGTGATAGGTTTGCGCGCTGGTTCTCCGCTTATTAAAGTACGTTCACTTTCATCTTCTTCATCGTCTTCGTATTCGTCGTCAGGTTTAAGTCTTATTCTAATAATATCTTTCGAACGATTTCCACGGTTATATACTTCTGGTTGAACTGGGTCACGTCGTTCTCTCGATCTAGCTCGGCGTTCTTCTACTTTTGCTCGATTTCTTGTTTCTTTTAATCGCTTGTCATCATCCAATGAGCTAGTTGAGGGTGCGGGGATTGGCAAATGTGTACTAGTCGGGGCATTTGGGGATGTAAGGCGAGGTGCGCTGGCTGGTCGCGTATTTTCAACAGTTACTTCTGTTCGTATTTCTCTATGATCACGAGCGTCGACTAATGTCGGCAGAGCTGAAGGAAGAGGTACTGGCTGAGGCACTGTAATAATTTGTCCATCAGGAAGTATCGCACCAGTTCCTCCCGTTAATTTTGCAATTTCAAGTAATCTCTCTTCAACTGCCGCCGTACAAATCTCCGGATCTGTCTCTATTGGTTTTGGCCCACAAAATGAAGTTTCAAGTAACATTTTGTGCGGTGAAGGAGAACGTGACGTCCCTGATACTACAGAAAGTCTTGATATTCGACTGGCGTGACTGAAGCCGGATAGTGCTGAATGTGCAGAGCATTGAGATCCCACACTAGATATACGGCTGGTACGACCAGAAACAGCGAGAAGGGCTGCTTCAGAACTTTGACTATCCTTTCGGGAATGACGACGAGAAGGCGGAACAGAAGGTGGAGCGCGGACATCTCCCCCTCCAGGTGCGCCTTCTAAAAAGGCAAGTTCTTCAGTTGACGACCGTAGATCAGCTGTGCCGTCTTCTCGGAACCCAAGTTCAAGGCGAGTTCGAGCGTCCTCGCTTCCACCTCCACCCGCGAAAAGTGCCAGTTCGGGAGAACTATCTCGTGAGTCTTGATGACTAGAACTGGATGCCCGCGAAATGTCAATGCGAGGAGCAGCTGGCGTCTGAAGACCCGACGTAGTAGGAACGGCCACGGTGGAATGAACTGCTGGCGAAGAATGGGACCGAGCCCTTTGCTCGGGCGGTGCTAAACTATCACCACAGGCTGATGTTGAAGCAGCTATACTCGTACTTGAAGTAGCTGGATCTTCACGAATCTCGGGTAAACGAAGAGCTTGCTTATTTTCGGGGCTAGACTGTAAAAAACAAAATATTTTTGAATTATTCATGGACGAAAATCTTTATTAGATATTTACGATGTTACTAATTTTAAATAAAGCTACCTCGTCCGAAACGTCGTGATCAAAAGAAGCGATAGGCGCGGGCCCGCGGCGCGGCCGGCGCTCGGC
>JAKRZM010000030.1:85698-114764 GCA_036379175.1 Heliconius cydno galanthus | reverse complement strand
TATTATTTACTGAAAACTTTTCTTTTCATTATTTTTTTATATATATATTCTCCAATAAAAGTATAATATCTGAACATCACCTAACGCACTATTTCATACTTTATGCTTGTGCAAAAATTCAATTGTTTATCTTAACAAATAAAAAAGTTATCGATTTTTGATCTGATACAGACCTCGATTTCCCATAGTGCAGCGGCGCAACGGCCTCTACTAACGGGTTGATTGACAAAAAGTAATATAATTTTTTGTCCTCTACACTTTTTTGGACGGAATCGAAATTGTAACTTCGTATCTTTTTAAAATTGTTCTACGATAGCGTCATATACGTCATACGTGTTTGTTTCACGCCCTCTTAACTTTGTTCGTAAGATATACAATACATTTTTTATTCTCTAATCTCACGTTTTGCATTAATAAATTAAGTACGAAACGAATATTCTTATTTTGATAAATTATTACAAGGAAAATTAAATCTTAAATTATATGCTAATGTAAAATGTAAATTAGCCTTTTATGGTCGTAAAAAAATAAAATTAGTTGTGATTTATAAACCAGACTTTGTAATAGATGTATTAATTTTCTTTGTAGTTTATCGTTCAGATAACTGTGAATTTAAATACATTTAATATATTTTAATCTATTTTGAAATTTTTTTGGAATTGTTAGACCTGGTTAAATAACGGAAAATAAGGAATAGAGTGTAATAATTGGACCGTTTTTTTGAGCGTGGTGTAAGTCCATTTTCTTTTGTTTCGAGAAAATTAAAGGTTAGTATGTCGACTAGTCATATATAAAAAAAATACATTAAATTAAGCATGAATTACGTGATAGCTCATTTTTCTCAAAAATGGACTTACACCACTTTCAAAATAAACGGTCCAATTGTTTATGCTAAATCTCCTTGGAGGCAATCGTGACGAGCGTAGGTTCGATTCTCACTCAGGAGAACGAATAATTAAACATTTTTGTTTCCTCGCTTTGTTAATTAGACAAACGATAAAGGGAGAGAATTTAATGTCGCGCTTTTGCCTTGGCACCAGAGCGAAGAAATGAAAATATTAAGAAATAATATTATAATCCCCCGAATGGGATTAGAACCTGTCAACTGCCGCGTTGTAGTCTGTGTGACCCTGTGCCACGACGCCACATTATCCTCATCATATATATAGGATACATGGAAGGAGACTACCACGTATCCAGGTGATGAGGATGGTACGTGAGCTTTTGAGATACTGTGCGGTTAGAAAATTGGAAAGTAGATACGAAACGGCAGGTCAAACAAGAGGTCAAACAGTTCCCCAGAACACTATCAATGGTAAATGAGCATATAATATCTATCTTTGCGGTAGAAGGTAAAATATTTAAATATTTCTTTCTTGTTGAAGCTTGAAAAAAGAAAGAAACAAGTATAAAGCTATGCAAACAAGTAATAAAATAACTAACTATATATTTTCGGATTAGATCGCGCAACTCGAAACTTCTTTTTCCACACCCTAAGCACCTACATAAGTTACCTATATAAATATTTAAATATTTCTCTGATTTACATTAAAAGTGACAGCAAAAATAAACCCGTTTTAATTGGGACTCGATGGCGTCGCGTCGGGGCTAATAATAGCCTGAGATACTTATAATCCTAATATATTATATAGGCCTATAAAATTATAAAACAAGTTTGACCTTCTATTAAATATTGATTGATTCTATTTTTGGCTTTTGTTATTAAAATTAAATTTAATTTTATAAGCGTCTGTGTAGTATTCCGATATTTCCGTACCTACATGTTTCAGAACGTTAACGGGAAGTACAATTTTTAAGAATTGTATGCATTTGTACATTCAAGATCACTTATTTTGCTCTCCTTCTATAAGAAACAAACTATAATACTTGTAATTATTTATTTCTATTAAATTTTTATTTATAATTTTGCATTTGGATTTTTTTTTATTTGTGCCACAAGTACTCACTTCTTTCCAAATTCCATAATTGTAGGTTCATCGGAAGTACTGTAGGTTTTGAATACGTTTATAACTTTAATCTTCAGGTTTTGAATTTTAATAGTCATACAAAATGCAGCAAATTGCAATACAAATCGATGCATAAACGCTCGTATCGTTTAATTGATTTTTTTTGTACTCCAAGGAACCGCAGACCTAAACACACTTCCGCTCCGCTTCCGCTTAACAGTATAAGGAAATTAAATTATAAAATATTCCCCCGAGTGGGAATCGAACTCATAACCGTCAGGTACCGTACAATCCGTTATTTTGATATTCTTATAAACTCGTCACTTATTTCATGTAGATTAATAAAGATAAAAATTTAACAGTATTTTTACAAGATATCGAGACTATTCTTATATGGAGTAGTGCTCAGTGAGACTCCGTTGATAGTTGATACCTAATACCGGTATTTTGTACTGGAATCAATAAAAATAAAATTATTATTAAGTAAATAAATAATATTATTTATGCGATAAAAATATAAAAAATATATTTATTTATTTTATTTTTTATATAAAAAAATCATCATCTTCGAAATTGTTTCGATCGAACATTTGAGGATATAAAATTTTTACAAAAAAATTAGATTTTAATTTCTGGAGAATTAAAGGGTAGATTTGAGGTTGAGTTACGAGTTGAAATTTACACTAAAGACTAGTTTTACAAATTTTACAAATATATTATATTCTTCAAATAAATTAATTAAACAAGGTGTCCGGTCTGTGCCATTATGCGTGAGACACAAGCTTACTATTTAATTAGGTGTATTAAAAATGAATGCCCTTATTTAGGTTAAGGTTACTTTTTTCCTAATATTGTTATTTGCTTTTAACTTACTATATCATTTTATAATATAAAGTAGAATGGAATGTCTTAACACTAGGTTCCTTCTGCTTATTCTGCTATGTGTGAGATGCAGCGTGAAGCTGTAAAAATACTCAAAATGTGCATAATGTTTTTATAGTTTACCTAAATTTTTATGATTCTACAACAAGCGTTTCAGATACAAAAATAAAATAAATTTCCCTAAAAATATATATTTTTTAACTTAGCAGGCAGCAGGGTAAGCAGAGGAAGCTTGGGAACCTCCTTTACAATTAACACACTTCCGTTCCCCACTTCCGACTTCCGCCAAATTCTTAGAGGCACTTTGCCAAGTTACCAGAGCGAGGAACTAAAAAATAAATGATAAACATTTATCATTAATATTAAATTTAAAATAAAAGAAGATAATATCTTTATATTAAAAAAAATACGCAATGGCCTTGACCAGTGTAAGTGTTAAATTGTTTGATTTTAATTTAATATTTTTTTAATAAGCACAATTACCATACTATAACAATGTTCTCTATCACATATGTCGGTGTCAAATTTCAACGCAAACAAATCAAATAAATTAAATCAGCATTACACTGTATCCCGCACATAGCAGGGTGGGGGAACACCTAGTGTTAAAACACTCCGTTCCTCACTTTCCATCGAATTTGTCGAGGCATTGCGTTTTGAGTGGCGCTTCAACTCAACGTATTTTGCCTTGGTGCTAGAGCGAAAATTTTTTTATAAATCATAATTCAATCCCTCGAGTGGGAATTGAGCACACTACCTTCGCGTTACAGTCACGCCCTTGTGCCCCTGCGTCACGACGGCCTCTATGTTTATTATACCAGGGGAAAATGGCAAACGCTTAAAACCCAAACCGTTTGTCATTTAACAGGTCGTGTGTATAGTGAGAAGCACGCTAGTGATATGAGAAATTAAATAAATTAATAATAATCATAATTTAATTTATATCAATTTATTTTGTATAGAAAAACCAGTAAGTAATTTTATTTTCAAATTCATATATTTTTAATTTAAAGTTTGGCAGCCATTTTTTAGTATTAATTGAACAAATATAAAATATTTTTTTTATTTGTTTTATCGGAATTATTTTAATATAAATTAAAATATTGGTGCTATAAATATTAATTTACTAATATTTATTGTTTAATTAAAGATTACGCTATTTTATGTATAACATCATATTCTGACGGATTGATATTGATCCAAAAGTAATGATGATATATGTACGAGAATGAAACTTAAAACAAATTATACATATTTAATTTTCTAATTTTAGAAATTTATTTTAGTTAAGTTAGTCTAGTTTCCGTCCAGTTGTTATTTGGATATACTTTATTATTATTGTTCGCTCCTTTTCAATGTCGATATATTAAAATTATCCTTTCAACTTTCTTTTTAACGAAATGTCACGCAGTAAGGAATTTGAATACGAAATGAGAATTATTTTGCACGGGGAATTACTATTTCGTAATTTATATTTATCTGCATTTGGACAGGACAGGTTTATAAACGCGGCCGTTGTGGGTTTGATTCTCACTCGAGAAAGTGTTTACATGTTTGTCATATTATAAATATATTTAAATATTATTTATAATTTTCGTACTAGTAGACAAAGCCGCTCTGATACGTAATCGTAATGTATCGAAAATTCAGCAAAAACTGGGGAGCGGAGTGCTTTAACACTAAATTTCTCTTCGTAGTCAGGAAAAATCGTAAAGCTGCATCTTAAATGTAAATAGAAAAATTAAAGCACCAAAAGCTACTATGTTGTACCTACATGCCCTCCGTGGGTTCTTT
The DNA here is from genome assembly GCA_036379175.1 of Heliconius cydno galanthus. Taxonomy (NCBI): domain Eukaryota; kingdom Metazoa; phylum Arthropoda; class Insecta; order Lepidoptera; family Nymphalidae; genus Heliconius; species Heliconius cydno. The sequence goes on along the minus strand of JAKRZM010000030.1, from coordinate 110,121 downwards.
AAATATAAAAATTTATTTTTTTAAACAAATTTTTATTACTCATTCTTTCGAAACGCCTAAACCACCACGGGACGTTCTTTTCATAATCATATAAGAGATAGCCCACGCGCGGCTTCGCCCGCTTAAACTTATTATTACATTCCGACCCACTCCGACCCACTCCGGTTGGGCTGAAATTTGGATTACAACTTCAGTTCTTTCTTCCAAAACGGCGGTCGAAACAAAATGGCGGATTAGAAAATTTTTTGCACAATTTACATAATATGGGTACCAAATAAGAGGGCTTGATTTGTAAAGTACTTGGGAAAAAAAAAGTTTTGTTAGTTAATATTTTTTATACGTTTCAACAAAGTAATTTATGTACTATTTGTTAGGAACGACAAACAAGAGAGCTGATTTGACGCAATTCGTTTACAGCTGGTTAATTAATAGCACCTTAACAAATATTGATAGGTTCTAAAAAAATGTTTTTATAAAATTGTAACGATTTTTGTAATATGAGTAAAAAGCTTACTATTGCTTAAAAATTTAAAAAAAATGTAAAAAAAGATTAAAGAAAATTCTTAATTATAAGATTTTGGATAAATCTATGAAACATTTTTTAACATATTAAATATTAAAAAGTGTTTAAATGGTTTATTACAAAGTGTTAAAATCATCTTACATTATATGACAATGTATTTACGCAAAGCGCCTGCGAAAATCACATAAGCAACTTTGCAATTTCTTTTTTGTATTAATTACTACCGATTTCCTTCACAATATTCAATAAAATTGAAAATAAATCCTTTTTATTGTTACAAGTATACTATACAATACGTATTTTATTTGTTTCTCTCTCAATACTGCTAAAACCACAAGCCAAAGAATCCTGAGATTTTCTTTAATAACTCTTATTTTTAGTCAACGTGACTGGCTGAAATATAATATAAATAAAAGATTTAAGCAGTAAAAGTTATCTTTTATTCGTAATATTATTATTCGTCTCAAGCTCGTATCACTCAACATATGACCATAAAATTATGTTTGTATACTATGACGAAAGTACAGGTATATTTTGTCAGGGTATAAAGGTTTCTGGCAGAGTCTGTCTGTTCCCAAGAAAATATTAAAAATATGGTTTTATAATTTAACGAAAGTTAGATACTATTTTATTTACCTTATATAACTTGCAAAGTAAACACTATCCAAAATTTATATTCATATACCGGTTTTGGGTGTATGTGCACAGGAACATTCAGTTTTAGACCATAACGAAGGTCTGGCTGCTTTTGGCCCTAGGGGGTCCTAGGGCCAAAAGCAGACCGGGTACACTTTAACTATAAGAATATCAGATTTCTAGAATAAAGAATGTGTTGAATTTGTATTTTTATTCGTTAAAATTGTATGTTGTTTTTATTTACAGGTAGCGTCTGCATAAATTGAGTTGAATGGCTGTTATGCGAAAAGAAAAATAGGAAATTTTACTTTGGGCTAAACATTATTTTTTTCTAGTAATCATGAAACATAATGTACAAACTCTACGGCAGGTTGGTTGATTTTTTAGTTACTTGGTCATATATGTATTTTTTTGATTTATATAAAAAACCAGTGTAAACCTAAATTAATGAAGTTGCGGCTCTGGGTCACAAGTGTGCGATAGTTTTGAGATCCCATTCGAAGAATGAAATATTTAATGAAATATTATCAAATACAAAGCGCTAATCACGCATTGCCCCAAGAATTCGGCGTAAAGAAGGAAAAGGGAAGTATCTGCATGGTGAACGGAGTGTCTTAACCACCCAGGTCCCCAGGTTCCTTCTACTATGTCCGCACATACGAGTACATCGTGAAGCTACAAAAAATAAAAACAAACGAACTCATTATTGAATGTTCAGGTAAACTTATCCAAACGGCGTCAATGACTTTTTTTATTTAATATTTAAACAACTACAAAATTTTTCGACACGTGTTTGAGTATACCTACTGTACATATTGTATGCATATATACGTATGTAAGGATAGCATATTAAAATATTTTTAAATTAATTAAATTCTTATTTATAACTATATAGTCGTCGCCCGCAACTTTGTTAGAAAAATCTCGAAATTAAAATATATCTTTGTAGATAGAAGGAACCTGCAAATCTAGTACAAAGACACTCCGTTCCCATTAAGACACTTCATTTCCACACTTCCCGCCTATTTTTCCAGACAATACGTGTGGAATGGAGAGCGGAGAAATGAAAATATTAAATATTTTATTTCCCGAGTGGGAAGCGAATGCACAACCGTCGTGTTTACAGTCACATACGTGTATCCCTGCGCTACAATTGTCAATATCAATAAAATTAACATAGATATTTATTGTAAGTGCCAACAAGGTAAGAAAAAAATTATAAGATCTTTACTATTTATATTAAAATTACAGGTCCTTGTGGTCACTGGGCTAGCGCTGTGCAGTATATCTGATGGCTTTATATTTGGTCAGATGTCAGGAATGATTGACGCTTTGCACGATCTGAGCAGTTCTATGAAATTATCTGACGATGACATATCTACTATAGGTGAGTACTCATGCTATTTTTCTGTGACACGCAGTAAATTCAAATCTACTTCTACTTAAACACTATTTGAAAACATATCAGCATAATACTGATTGATTTTACAAACATTGAAATATTACTTAATAGACTGAGATCCCAGGGCCTCCAGACCTATGTCATTGCATAAATCTCTCATTCCAAGGTGAAACTTCTAATTTTCCTGGATTACAAAAATTACGAGTAAATTATTATTTTAAAAATGTAATTTGGACTTTATTATTACAGCTGCAACGATCAACATAACCTGCTTCTTGGGATTTGCTTGTATGGTAGGACTGACTGAAGTTTTTGGCAGAAGAAAATCGCTTACAATTTTATCAATTCCCGTATTAATATGTTGGATAATGGTATACTTTGCGCAAGATAAAACAGTGCTAATAGCGAGCAGAGCCATAGTTGGACTGTCATACGGAGGTATACTTGTGATGACGTATATAAATATTGGAGAATATGTGGCGCCGCACATGAGATCATTCTGCTTGAATGTAATGTCTGGTATTGGCTCGTCATTAGGAACCATGTTTGGGCACGTGCTATGTCTCTTCTTGCATTGGAGAAATGTAGCCCTTGTCGGTCTAATACCAACAGCATTGTCTGCAATTATTCCACTATTTTGGGTGGAAAGTCCATCATGGCTGGCGACACAGAACAGATTTGAAGAATGTGAACAAGCGTTCTATACTCTTCACCCTCACAATGAAGCAACGGAAAAAGAATTGAAAATGTTATTGGAATACCAAAATAATAATGCAACAGTATCTGAAAAAACATCTGGTGGTTTTATAATACTCATTAAAAAATATTTAAAAGCATGTAAACAACGTTATTTACAAAAAATAATAATATTAATGAATGTTATTTGCTTATACAGAGTAGCGGCTGGTAGGATTTTGCTAAACACTATGGCGATAACAATTATACAAGATATAACAGGCACAAATGATATTTTAGCTTACACAATTATGGTTGATGGATTCGCTCTTATAGGAGCAGGATTATCTTGTATATTAGTAACAAAATTTAACATGAGACCATTACTATTTTGTTCTGGCATCATTTCTAATACAATACTAATGATATTTGCAGCAAGTCTTTATTTTTGGCAAGATGGAGAGATGGCGTGGGTCAAGATCTCGTTATTAGCTCTCTATTATGTGACTGTCACTGCAGGCCCGTATTCAGTACTCGAGACTTTGCTGTCAGAGTTACATCCTTTGGAGATAAAAACTATCAATTGTTTATTGTTAGGCGTTATTTTTAGTGTCGTACAATTTATTAGTATTCAATTTGCTACAAAAATGTTTGCCCAAATTGGATATCACGGGGTCTTCCTTTTGAATGCTGCGATCGTGTTTTTATGCTTATTATACATCTACTTCCAATTGCCAGAGACAAAAGGCCGCACTCTACAGGAAATAGAATATTATTTTAAGAATGGCACATTTAAAGAAGACAAGAGTGATTTTGGGGACGAAAGTGAAAGGTTAAATAAAATAGACGATACAAATAACATAAAAGTTTAAACTAAAAACATGTACTTACTTTAAAATAGTCAGTTTAAAAAAATGATACGTGTTACCATTAAATTTAGTAAAGTTGTTAATATTTCGAGTCAGTTAACTCTATATGACTACTCATATTAACTTTGCCGTTTCGACTACGATATTTAAAACAGGGGTAGAAATTGAATTTAAAGTTATAACATTTTATTCTTCGCTTTTTATTACTAAAAAAATTATGAACAAAAACTTTGACAAGTTGACAAACTTATGAGATCATTTTAATGCAACGCCAACAATTATATTAAACTTAAAATTAACTAATTCTGCTTCTTCAATTCAACTCAAAAACAATGACGAAGGTTATCACGAAGAGTAAGAATAAATGTACAATTATTCAATTAAGCTGGTAATCTAGGGTTAAGACGATCCTGATGAGCAATGTGAATCTCTGTTATTGATGTTCATTTTATAATATTCATTAATGAAATTATAGCAATAATTTATATAATACTAGGATTAAAAATTTAAAAAGTAACATATCTCTGACCTGACCTCTTACACTTCCACTGACTTTTGGCCTTTTTGATTTACATACCAAAGGTACACGTGTATTTACTTTTAAATCGTAAGATATTATGTGATTGACTGTGTTATAATTTTAATTTTAGATTAAAAAAAGCTAAAGAGATATATAGCTATAAACTTTATAGATGGAGTCCATATTGGTACGCATACGATAAAGTTCTTTATGTCATTTTAAAATAACTGTTTTTATTTTATTGTCACAATATTGTTTCTTTTCACTTTTTCGTAGATTCCTGTTAAAGCTCATTTAACCCAGTTTTTAATACATAGATATAATCTTAAATTTAAAGTACTTAATTTAACAAAAAAAAAACGGTAAATTCACATTTTGCTTTACACTCACAAAAAAATATTTCTAACAACTAATGCAGATTTCCTGAAAATATGCAATTTTTTCAATTAAGTAACTTTGATTTTGATATATGATTGTAAATAATAATTAATATCATTTAATTTATTTTCTTACTCTTTACAAAAAACATATTTATATACGATATTTAAGGAATAATATTAAGATTAATTTAAAATTGTACTTATTAGTAAATAAGAAAACACATATTTTTTTGTTGTGTAGTATTAGCCTACAATAAAGTTCTACGATAATATATTTTTTTAATTATAGTTTTATTTTATATCTATGAATCTCTTGCTAGATTTTGAATAAAAACAACCAACTCAACGCCGCTCTTTGTCTCGACACCAGAGAAAAGAAATGAACATATAAATTAAAATAAATACTTCATTTCCTCGAGCGAGAATCGAATTCACAACCAGTGACATTTAGAATCACACACTTGAGCCCATGCGCCAACTAAACCGAAGGCTCCAAAAAGATTATACGTGAAAAAGACAAATTTAATTTTGTTAGCGTTTTCACTCATTTTGTATCAATTTTATTACAAATATAAGTTTGTAATGTTTTTTTTTCTATGTCCCTATAAATTATCAGTTTTTTGGATTTTTACTTTATAGGTTTTCATTACACCGAAAATACAACTGTAGCAAAAACGTAGCATAAGGGGTGCCTTTTGATTGTGTTTATTTAGAAATTTGCTTTTATCTGTGCTCCAAAAAACTGTAGATTTGGATATATGATATTAACTTCCGCTTGATTACCGGGGGTTCCTGAGAAAAAAGATCAGACAAACAAACAATTTTACACCTCTAAAGTACCTACCCTGAAAGTGGGAAAAACCCTTTCTAATTAAGATTAATCTTTTCCGTATTTGTTTATTCTGATATCAATATATTAAGTAATTAATACGTTACATAAGAGAACTAATCGGGTCACCATCTTATGTAACATTAACTATTCGTTTGGATATTGTGTTAATAACAATATCACTTAAAAACCAATAATGTGACGAGTGCGTGAAGTAACCGGGACTTATTAATTAGCTGACTTCATCATTTATAATTGTGACCAGAGGTTTCTATTGATTCGTGCACTTTTCATTGGAAATATTTTGGCTTATTACGGATAAAGCGCGTGGTCATTCATCCCCTCATGCATCAGGGAGCCTAGTGTTAAGAAACCCCGCTCCTCACTTTCCTCCAAATTCTGGAGTCAATATGTGTTGAGTGGCGAAACTCAACGTCGCGTTTTGCCTCGACACCAGAGTGAAGAAAAGAAAATATTAAATATTTCTTTTCGTCAAATGGGAATCGAATCTACAATCTGTCGCGCTTATAGTCACACCCTTACCTTAGCTTGGCTAAATATTTTTTAAGTTCGTGGCACAAGGTACGTGTGCCACTACTGACCTCAAAAAATATTAATAAAAAGATATATAATATTCATTTTTATTATGTACTACAATAATTTTAAATTTAAATATTAGTTTATTTTGCGAAGCATTTTTTTTAATAATAAAGTATTAATGATTAATATTATCATTTCTTCACCAAGTCAGTCAGTCAGCCAAGTTTAATTGATTTCACCAAGGTAAGAATGGGATACCTATATGGGTGCCGAGTTCTCTGTTCGCTCGGGATACAATTCAAGCTCTAAATTTAACTTGGTTATTTTTTACCACCAGGCACCAAATATCTACCTTATAGTCCAGAACGAGCTGGAAGTATATGATGAAAATTGATACACCACACATCGTATGACTTTTTTATTACCTCGCTCTGGTGACAAACTGAAGCGCGGCTTTGGTTTTTGAGGCTCAATACGCAATGTCTCGAAAATTGGGCATAAAGTGAGAAACTGACTGTTAACACTAGGTTCCCTACCCTGGTGTAAGCAGGACATAACGCGAAGCCAAAGAATATAAATGTCGTCGTAAATGTGCAAATGCTATGTCAGTAGTTTGTAAGGTCTTGTATCGTTCAGTCAATTACCTAAGGCTCTATAATGACGTGCAATATACAGCATCCTGGAAGCATCATGAACACCTTTCTTAGATGTTGCGAAGAGGAGATTACAAAACCATTAATGGGTCAAATAAAAGGTATTTGTAAAAAAATATTATATTTAAAAAATATAAATTGTGACGAAAGAAAAAATAACATTTTATAATGGAACAAAAAATCTTCTACATTGTCACTTTCATTATTGAAGTGTATTATAACATGTATGGTTAAGATTTACATGAAGTGACAGCAAAACAATGTATTTATTAATGTATTTTGTTTTCTTTTTTATTTTTTAGTTTCATATTAAAGAGATAATCTTTTTTTCTTTAATTGTATCAAAAATTTATTTATGTATAAAAATAAATATTTCTGTAAAGTTTATTTGTGTACAATATTGTTAAAGAATCTGTTTCAATATCTCCGCAATTTAATTTAAAAATGAGTAAAAGTTTATAAGTTTTTTTTATGCTTATTAAAAATGAAAACTTTTTTAAATTATATTTATTTTATGTTTATTGATTTAATATATTCTTCGCTCTGGTGATGACACAAAGTGCGACGTTGAGTTCCTCCACTCAATACGCATTGCCTCCGGAATTCGGCGACGAGGGGAGAACGCATGTGTCATAATGGGAACGGAGTGTTTTAACACCAGGTTTCCAGGTTCCCTCTGCCTACACAAATCTGCGAAATACAGCATGAAGATAAAAAATATTATTTTTAGGCACTATCCCTGTGGGGCTAAATGGTAATCTACTCAGAAATGGACCCGGGAGAATGAAAATTGGCTCATCTGCATATGAACATGTTTTTGATGGATCTGCTCTTCTACATAGGTATAGTAGTAGCATCTTATGATATTTTTTGAATGTTTTTAGGGTTCCGTAGATCTTTAAGAACAAGGAACCCTTATAAAATCACTACGTTGTGTGTCCGTCAGTCTGTCAAGAGACTTTAGCTCAGGAACCCTCGGTGTGTGAGCCCGACTCGAGCTTGTCCGGTGTTTGTTTTCATAAATTACGTAAATAGTGATAGGACACTATGCGGATTTTTTTATTTAGTGTAAGAAGCTGTAGTGTAGGTACTACAAGGTAAAGGTACTTTTAAATTCAACTTAAGGAAATATTTATTTATTTATATATACTTGATTGCACATAATTACAAAAAACAATGTTCAAAAGGCGGGCTTAATGCTAAAAGCTTTCTCTCCCAGCCAACCTTGTTATGTGGGATAATAAGTATGCAGGTGTGCAGAAGTAAAATATCCATACATATACATCCAATAAATATATAAATACATATATAATATATAATTATAATAAATATTACCGATATTCTAAATAAAATAAATAAATAAAATACATAACAATATAAAATATAATAATATAGCATACTTATGTTATTTTTAAAAAATTACCCGTATAATAATAATTTTTAATTTACCCGGCGCTTGAATACCTCACGAGAGGGAGCTCTTCTTATGGGCTCGGGTAACTCATTCCATAGCCTAACTCTGGCGACTGCAAAGGAGTCAGACATGAACCCTGACGTATGCCGGGGTGGGGACAGCATACTATTGTCTTAGGAAGTTATCCCTAATGATTCCTTTTATTCTTATACAACTGTTAAAAAAACTGTTCTAGACGCCTTTACAATTGACGCCCGACGACTAATTAGATTTTGTTTACAGATTTGCCTTAAATAAGGGTACAGTGACCTATCAGTGCCGTTACTTAGAATCACAGACGTTCATGAAAAATAAGAAGGCTGATCGTATCGTTGTATCAGAATTTGGTACCAAAGCTGTGCCTGATCCCTGTAATACTATATTTAAACGGTAATTCATATTTTTTTTTAGCTTCACGCTGTATCCTCCACATAGCAGACTATATTAAGGGAACCTGGGAACTTAGTGACACTCTGTTCCCATTAAGACACTTCCCCCCCACTTCTCGCCGAATTCTGAGGTATTGTGTGTTGAGCAAGACAATAAAAACATATATTTCCTCCCCCTGAGTGGAAATCGAGCCCACAACTGTCACCATTACAGCCACACCCTTGTGCCACCGGGCCACGAAGACCTCAACCACTTAATAGATAATTTTCAATATTGTCAAAAAAAAAAGTTTAACTCTATTTTCCTATTTCTTTGTTAACTGTATTGGTGTTTTAGATTATGTTCAAATTCAAATATCGTATTTTTAAGTACATTTACGATGTTTTTTGTGCCTATTATTATTTTGAGACCACGTGTTTGACCGATTCCCAATAGGGGGAATTGTTACAGTTAGAATTTTTTTTCCCGTTAAAATAATAAAAGCATTAAAGCATGTAGTTGTGGAACCATACTTTTTGGTAACTTTATCATTTTTAAAACGTCATTCCACACTTAGAAAAAAAATCTTTTTTCTAAAACGTATTAAAAATTTTACGTAGCGGAATTTGAACCTTTGTCTCTTGGGAAATTGTTCAAGGAATGGAGTCCGGTTTTAGTCTCTAATTACAACAAGGAGACAAATGATTTCCTGGTCATTTTCCCCATCTCAGTTGCTATTTGAAAGACAATGCCTTATAAAATGATCTTAGCAATCATATAATCAATCAATTCTATGAATTATGGTAGGGTGTATAGTATGTTTTGTGGCACAGGGGCCACAGAGGTGGGACGGGTTCGATTTCAGACGGGATTTTTCCGTTCTAAAAAGACTCAATTAGAACATCCAAAAGCAGTAAAAAGTAAAGTGATTTGTCACTAAGATAATAAATTAATTAATATTAAATGATTATACTTTTCAGTTTTGAATCAATTTTTAATCTGGAAAACATTATATCGGATAATGCTGGCATCTCTGTAAATGCGTTTGGTGACCAAGTGTACGCAATGACAGACGTCGCAACGGTGTATAGGTAAGTTACTTAGTTAGAGTGTAACAAGATACTCACGCCTTACTTTCCTTTCTTTTGTATATTTCATTTCTTCCATAGTAAAACGAGGATCTATTCCTCTTATTTGCTTGCTTATCAAAGCGAAGTTGGGGAGTGTAGAGTAGCATAAAGAGATAGTGTTTCTCGAAATTTCTACAAAAATGGAAAAAAAATAGATTTTTCATTTTCAATTTTTCCTTGTTTTTATTTTCCATTTTAAATTATTTCAGATTCGACCCACAGTCACTGGAAACTTTGGAAAAGAAAAGTCTTATAAACTCCCTAATAGTGTGTCATTCGGCGCATCCACACAAAATGCCCAATGGTAACGATTATATTATAGTATATTTTAAATTAAGTTTTTAAGCCATTGTCCATATTTTTACGCTGTATCCTGTATATAGCAGGCTAGGCAGAGGGGAGGCGGGAACCTAGTGTTAAGCTATACCATCCCCACCTTGCGCCGAATTCTGAAAGCATTGCGTGTTGAGTGAAAGAAGTAAACGCCGCGCTTTGCCTCGACACCACAGCTAAGATATTTATTTCATAATTTTCTGTAAATATTTTCAGGAGATGTTTACAATATTGGTTTGAAAATTGTCTTGGGGCTGCCAAAGTACGTTATAGTGAAATTCCCGTATTCTAAGACAGGTACGTATTACGTTTACATTTATGAAAAAATGGAATACTGCTACCCTCTAATTGGAATCGAACCTACAAACTTCGCGTTTGCAGTCAGACACTGATTCGCTGAGCCACGACGGCCTCGATGAAAATAAAGTTTATGCTGGGAAAAAAATATCTATATATAACTAAACTATCAAAACACATACAAATAATGATAATGCAAGCAAATCAAAAAAGATAGAAGATAGATCCTGATTTTTAGGGAAACAAATAAAAAAATAAAAAATTACTTCAATAATTTTTCCAATTCGCCCACAATAAAAACTAAATTAAAGTATTAACAAAAACAATTTAAAAATAAAATTTAATTGAACTTAAACTTAAATAATCAATGTTTTCAATTAAATTTTCTACATATTTTTTTCTTCATTGTCGTATTTTCATGGTAAATCAAATTGCATGTCTGAGAAACATTAGTGTACCATATAATTAGAGCTCTGGTGATCCATCATTAATCTTTATTTTTGCTTTGTAATAAATTTCCTTTATTTTTTAACTAGTTCCTTGCGATGACTTTGTCTCTTTTGTATATCATTGTAGGGTAATTGTTAGGTGAAGCCACTACCAAATAAACTGTATATAGGAGAAAGAAATGAGTGGGGATCGAACCCACAACCAGTCAATTTTACAGAACACTTTGTGCCCCTGCGCCACAACTGGTTTCTGAGATACCTATTTATATTTTATTTTCAGATGACATGTTTGACTTAGCGGAAGTCGTCAGCGAAATAGAACCAAGGTGGCGATTTAATCCTTCGTACATGCATTCTTTTGGTATGTTTTTATTTATATTAACATACTTTTCAATTTTCTTTTTCAAAACTGAGCATGAGAAAGTATTCAAATGGAAAGCGGGACTTAACGCCGCACCTTATTTAATTACATCGATGTTCCGTGCAATTAAGTCGCGCTGTATCTTGGAATCAGAGCGAGAAGATCGAAATAATTTATTCTTTTTACAGTCATACGCCGCGACATCTCCTAAAGTAATACTTAAGTTTTTTTAGCATATAGGCGGCACTGCAGGGTGAGAACCTAGTGATAAGACATCCTGCTCCCCATTGAGACACCTCCGTTCCCCAATTTCTCGAGGCATTGCATGTTGAGTGGTGGAAGTCAACGCCGCGCCTCGTCATCAGAGCGAGAAAATTAAAATATTAAAGATCCTTCTCATGGGAATCGAACCCACAACCTTCACGTTTACAATTACACGCTTGTGCCATTGCGCCACGACGAGCTCAAATAATCCATCTTAATTATATTTTATAATAATTCTATTATTTGTTATTTATTACAGGTATAACTGACAATTATTATGTCATACTAGAGCAGCCCTTATCAATATCCTTAGCAAGTGTTCTGAAGGCTATCATTTTGAACGATTCCTTCTCATCTACACTTACATGGAATTCCGAATGTGAAGTAATTTTATATTATTTTATAACTTTTTTTGTTTTTTTTCTTTCACGTTACATGCCGCATATTGCAGCGTATGTAGAGGGAACCTAGTGTTAAAAGATGCTGTTCCTCACACTCCACCTAATTATTGCGTGCTGATTGGCGAAACTCAACTACACGCTTTGCCACCAGGATGAAAAATAAAAACAATTCAAACCCCAAATGGAATGGAAATCGAAACCACAACCGTTGTGCCGTTGTGCCACAGCAGCTTCCATGGTATTTTCCGTCAACCATTTATTACAAAGACAACAAATATGCTCAATTTTCCTATCAGATCTATAGATATAGTTATTTTCGGTCCGTCGTGGTGTCTAGCCACAATCGTGTAGTCACACGACGGCAGTGGGTTCTATTACCTCTGCTTACCCTGTTAAATGAGAAATACAGCGTGAAGATAAAAAAAAACAATTTTATCACGCAAATTTATGAGAAAGCTTTTTATTTTTATGCTTATAGATAATACGTATCTAATTTTTCAGACACAAATAATTCTAGTAAATAGAAGAACAAACGTACAAACTCGATACCGTACGAATGCACTCTTCTTTATGCATATTGTGAACGCATTTGAAGAAAATGGAAAAATTATTATTGACTTATGCGCTTACGATGATGCAAAGGTTATAGAGGCATTATATGTTGAAGCTATACAGGTATATTATTTTCTATTAATGTAATATGTATATGAGGCCAGCGAGATTCTAAACACGACAGGTTGTGGGTTCGATTCCCACCCGACGAAATGAAAATTTAATTTCCTCACTCTAGTGTCGAGTTGATTTGCGCCACTATCTTAGAATAAGACATATGAAGCTCTACTGTTTCTAGCTGAGTGCCAGGTTATTATAGTCCTTATTATTATAGACAGAATAATTATAGTCCTTAAAGTCCACGCAGGAGAACTACAAGTTGCATATTTACACTTGTCAAACTTTTGCTTTTAGACTAAAGGGGCTATATTTTCATTGCTTTGAGCACTACTAGATGAAATGTATAAATATATAGTTCAATATTTTCTTTGTTACAATAAATGTAGAGTGCCAACAACAAGTTAATATTTTTACTTTATGTTTTTTTTTAATAACAATAAAATAAATATAAATCTTGGGGAAAGTTATTTTAAGAAAGAAAGATATTTTACTCGTATAACTTCTAACTATTTAATTTTTGTATCATTACAAGAACATGGAAAGTAACCCTGATTACGCGCACTGGTGCCACAGCTACCCAAAGCGTCTAGAAATTCCATTAGATTCGCCCGCGCATACAAAAGTTGAAGCGAAATTACTGGCAGATGTTAAAATCGAACTACCAGAAACTAATTATGTTTATAATGGTATACAAATCATATTATTATTGAATTGTTCATCTTTACTAAACACATTGGTTATTTATTAAATATTTTCCATTTATTGGCGGAACAGAACGCCGCGCTTTTGCTTCGGCACTAGAGCGAAGATATGAAAATAAAAATTTAAATAAATATTTAATTTCCTTGAGTGGGGATCTAACCCACAACCAGTCGCGTTTACAGTCACATTAAGGCCCTGGGCCTGGGCCTGGGCCTACTGGCCTCGAATACAGATATCATGTTTTATATTATTTGCATATTTATATTATGTATAAATAGCTGATGTATTAATGTTATATGCTTTTAGGTCATTCTTATAGATATTTCTATGGAATCGGTTCCAAGGACGAAGTGGAATTTGCGAATTCGGTAAAGATTTCATTTATTTTTCTGTCTATTTTTATACATATATATTTCACAAGAATGTTTTAAATATTTAATAATAAATCAAGCACTTTACATTTTATTATGAATAAATACCACAAGTTATTTAATTTTCAGATAGTTAAAATAGATACGTATACAGGCAATGTTAAAATTTGGAATGAATTTGACGCTTTTCCCAGTGAACCAGTATTTGTAGCTACTGAAGATGGANCCTCTGATCTTCCACTGAAAGGTAAAATAAAAAAGCAGTAACTTTTAGCGCTTCATAATTCCTGCCTTATCACTTGATAAGATAAAACAAATTAATTACATCTAAATTATGTTTAATCAATTTATTTTACTCAGAGTTTTTAACTAATCATTTTATTTTTATTTTTAGCAAGAAGATGATGGCATATTGTTAAGTGTGCTACTATGGGGTACTAACGACCACGCCGTGACTCTGTTGGTACTAAACGCGGGTGACCTAAGTGAAATCGCGCGAGCTAACTTTACTACACCATCTCAAGCACCCAACTGTATACATGGATGTTTTTTAAAGGATTATATAATTTAAAAATCTGTAAATAGTTTATTATTAAAGCATTTTTTTTACTTTGAGTTTTCTTCCAGAACTAGTATGGTAAGGAAAGAAAAGCAGTTTTAGGATGATAAGGATTCATTTACATTATAGTGCTGGTCATGGTTCGATAGTGGCTCAGTCCGACTTGACTGGAACAGACTTTTCTTCGAGCGGGAATTGAACCCATATCGTTTACGTATTTACTGGCTGTACTAAATTTAATTTCTGAAATCATGATAAAATTTTATTATAAGTAATAAAATAGACATAGCTTAGATAATAACCAAAAAGTATTTAAATAATATACTCACACGTTTAATAGTATTTATCTTTATTATCACACATTTGAAGACAAGCACCAGACAGACATCATTGATATACTTATTACAGAGATATACGTACAATAGTCGTGAAATTGTTATCATCCCTATATTTTATAATAAACTATTCCAATATTATAAAGGCGATGAGTTCGTTTGGCTAAATGCGATAATTTCAACAAGTAGTTATTGTTAGATAGATAGATAAAAATCTTTATTGCACACTTAAAAAGATACAATACAATAAATACTTAAAACAAAATGCACAAAGGCGGCCTTATCACTACAAGTGATCTCTTCCAGGCAACCAAATTCCGGAAGGATATAATTAAAAGTGCGAGCATAATGCGGCGCAAAGTGACGCGAAAAAAAACTAAATAAATAAATAAGAAAACAAAGAAATAAAATAAATAAATAAATTGTTCTTTAAGTTTTTAAATAAATTCAACTGAATTAAAAAAATACTTTTATTTTTATATAAGTAACCAGTAATAAGTAAGTAAGTGTGTCAGGGGCACAAGCACGTTAAAAATAAAATTAAAAAAGATTCAGAAGAAGAAGAAAAGAACAGTCAGTCGGTCTGGCACTGTCTGGTTCGTTACGACAGCTTCAGTACTTACTCGACGGCCGATGTCACACCGACACTTTAGCGAAATATGGCAGTAAAATATACTCTCTTATGATGGACTTCAGACGTCAAACGGAATACATATGACAAAAATTATAGAATACAGGTATTTTACTTTTATTCAAGATGAAATAAACATATTGGCAAAATATTTCATATTATATCTCAATATTATTTATTTACTTATCACTAAATCGATATTTTGTTATTTATTTTGAATGTATTGAAAAGAAGTTACTAGAAACTATATTAAATTCTTTTATCAGTCATAACCTAATCCTAAATTCTCTCTATATCTCAAAGATTAAATTCCACACCGCCTATTAGCGTAAAAAGAATAACTATAAATAATTTTTTTTTTTAAATATAGTCTTCACACACTTCCGTTCCCCACTCTTCCCACAGTGCGTATTAAGAGGTGGAACTCTACCTCGCGCTTTGCCTTGTTCCCGGAGCGAGGAAATGCAAATATAATATATTTCATTCCTCAAGTGTGAATTGAACCTACAACCGTCGCGTTTATAGTAGTACGCTTGTTGTCCTGCGCAAGGATGGCTCGCTATGAATAATGTTTAAAATAAATTGAGATCAATGTGACGCAGTTGAGAGGAGTGGGCAACTTAACAAGCAATGCTTTGTATTTGAACGCCATGCGTAGGATTGTGTCTTAAGTTAATGTATCCTGCTACAGGCGGGATATAGGGTATTATTGCGAATTAATAAACTGCAATATTTAATTGTTTATTCATGGAATGTATTCTATAATAAAACAATAATAAAAATATATTACATTAAAAATATTTGAGGAAAAACCATGTGAAAACAATGATAAAAAAGTAAAATATGTTCCCAAATTAAATCAATTTCTTAAATCCTATTAGCTCAGACACAAGTTATTCTGTTCATACAAATATTGTATTTTATAAAAAATTACGTTAATTAATAAAAAACAAAATTTTACAACGTTATATATTTAGGACATTACACTCATTTTGTATGAAATGAACTACAAATATAAGTTTCTACCGGTTATTTTTCTGCGTTATAAAATACGCTTATAAAATAATTCATCTATATATATAACGCTTGTTTTATTTATACTGTAACTTCTCTTCTTTTAGCCAAACTTCAAGATTCTGGGTCTACAGGAAGTATTCTATACGATTTTTGATTTCAGCTAAATAGCTTCCAAAAATTTCAACTGAATCAAGTTCTGTTCTGTTTTTAAGATAAATGGTCCTAACAGACAGACGTATAGGTAGATAGACAGACAAAAAATCGTTCCCATAAGGATAGGTATTATCTTTTTCTTTTGAAATACCAAACTGTAATAAATATATTTTCCAACCTTTGTCTTCAATGTCTCATGTTGCGTATACATGCAAAATATGCCGATCGATTGATAACGCTATCTTTTCACTATCGATAGCTTATCATAGCAAATTCGGGGATGGGTTGTACGATAACATATTCGTAGTCATATTTATATTTGAGACACTGTAAAACTATATTTAAGCTTATTATATACGTAACAAGTAATAAGCAATGAGAATATTTTAATGTATTACGTTTAACTTATTAAATAAAAATAATTATTAATAAAACATATTAAAATTTATTTTGATTAATAAATCAATTTAAAAAAAGACATTGTAATTTACATCAAATTATAATTTTCACCTGCAGCTTCAGGCCGGCATTATGGAATAGAAATAAGTAAGAATTGTATATGACGTGAGTTGTATATGCTGAAGTCAGTTTGATTGCAAGTACAGTGAGTCACATCAAAAAAATTAGCGTGATAAAACATAGAAAGAAATTCTCACTAAATAGACTAAAACAAAAACACAAAAACTTTTTATAAATTTTGGACCAGTAATTCCCGAGGTTAAGCCAACAAACTCCCTTCTAGTGTCAAGACACTCCGTTCCTTTGTCTGGTCAGGGTGAAAAATAATATAAATTAATTACAATCTTTACCATTCCAATTGTGAGAATTCATAATTATTCTTTTGATATTCTCTGTAACATAGCACTAAGATAGCCTCTGTTTCTTAATAATTCAGTAATTCTTTTTTTATATGGTTTATTTATAATGTAATATTTTATCGTAACAGTATATTTAGTTGTAAAAATCTCCGAACACACTATAGGTACATACTGTGACATGCCCCACCCCACTTTCCGCCAAATACTGGGTGCATTGCCTGATAAGTGATAGAAATCAACGCCGCGCTTTGTCTTGACACCAGAGCGAAAAAATTAAAATATAAATTTAAATAAATATTTAATTATTTCGGTTGGGGATCGAACCCACAACTAGTCTCGTTTACAGTCACACACTTGTGCCCCTGCGCCACGACTGCCCTCCCAATATTTATTTATATTTAATATCAAATAAACAATAAATTTAACTTTTAATTGTAAATATAATTAGACGATTACAATATATAGTAGATATTATCTTACTCTACCTACTATATCGCGAAATCCTATCGCCATTTGATAATTTTTGATTATAATAATTAACTGATAGAGACAGTTCTAGAAATATTGCCTGGAGACCTAAAAATAATACAAATGACGCTATAGTGACGCAGTATCTGACTATACTATAGGTTGTGACGGTTGTAGGTACGAACCCTACTTGCGGTTAATACATTTGCATTTTTATTCGAATTTCAGGTTAATACTGTTAGCCGTATTGGCTTTTAGCGTGACACCCCGAAAACCCGACGTTTCGAACACTGCAGTAGCCCGTGGGTCAAAGGCAGCCCACCAGGACTACCGAGAAGTTTTTTAGTATTTAGTATTTTAGTTATTTAATTTTAGTTTAGTATTTTACGAAGACTACGTCAAACCGGTTAGAGTTGCGGTGCCAATGCGAAATATGTGTTAACTGCAAAAAAAACCTTCTCACTGTATCCCGCAGGATGTAGGGTAGACAGAGAGACTCTCCATTCCTATTCAGACATTTCTGTTCCACAGAATTCTCTTATTTATTATTAAATTTATTTATCGACGCTCATAATTTCTGACGTTACTTGTTATCTCAAGTGCTAGGCTTTTGAAATATGTATATAACTTCCTACAATTTTATTATAGCCTATTTATACCTTAACAAAATACCAACTCAGGCTATAACACCGCTAGTGTTATCTCGGCACCACTCGTTATAATAAACGCACAGTTGTACATCACCTTAATAGTTAGTGGATGCCAAATTTGTTTGAAGTGACATTTGTTCTTTTATTTAAAATTTTGCTGTATTTTTTCTTGTTAGTGTCTTTTAAAAATAATAAGGTTAGTTCATTGTGTTTGTTAAGTATTAGAATCAAAAGAAAATTCTAAATTAGTTGTGATACATTTTAATTATTAAAATTTGTTTTTAATTTATTAATATTGTAGAGTATTTGTTGTATCGTATTGAAAATTTCATACAAATTAATACAACTGATGGTGAATATAATGGAATTAATTTTTACTAATATTTAACATTTTATTCAATCGATGATCTCGTCACAGAGATTGTGGGTTCTTAAATTAAAATCGTAAAATAGGCGATACGTGGGGAAAGGAGTGTTTTAACACTAGGTTACCTATCTTCATATTAACGGAAAAACTTACGTGTTTTCCTTCAATCTTGTCCTCGTCGTAAATTGTTTTTTTTTTTAAATTGACTTAAAAACTATTTACAATTAATTAGTGATATTCAAATCGTTTACTTAAAATTTTATTGTTTTTGTTGCTATAAAAGTAAAGGGATTTTGCATCGTCTCTTATAAAACAGGAATCGGCATCTGCATGTAATGATGACTTGTTTTTTGAACTTCGATTCGGAGGCATTACAGAAAAAGTTTTCAACTGAACATAACAAAAATTACTTTAGAGTTAATTTTTGTTACAAAATGTTTCTAAAAAAATTTAAAAGCCACTATTAAGATAATTATATATCGATGTATTATTATGTATAAATATATTATGTATAAATTATATTTAAAATAAAACCGTTTTAATAAAATAAATTTTAAGCAAAATATTTTAACTTACAGAATACATACCATACTGCCTATAAGAGTGTTTTATACAAATTATAACAAAATTATCAATTGTTCTTAAAAATTCAAATAAATAAATTTAAAATTAATATAAGATGGAGATCATTTCTAAAACTAAAAAACAATCTGAGTACGATATGAGCACGTGGATCAGATGCTGCGAAGAGGAGGTGAAGAAACCTATACAAGGGAAAGTGACTGGTAAGTAGACAATACTATACATTTCATATTATCTTATAACTCTACTCCAGAACTCTACTCTATTCTACACTTCTCTACTGTACTCTAGAAATAGAAATAAGATTATAGATCATAGAGCCAATACTCTACTGTAGTGGTCTACCTCTAGAGTAGAGTATTAGATTTTTAGAAAACAACATTTAGAAACCTAGTATATTCCAAAGTTGTATAGTTGATACAATATACATTTACTAGTATTTTTTTATTTATTATTGATAAAACTGTAGAGACTTTGGGCCTATTTCTACACCTTTTTTTTTCAATATTTTTTGAATTTTAGAACCTACACTGAATAGAATTTCATAGAACGATGTTCAGCATTCTCTATCCGTTTCAAAACGTAGCGTTTTTTTTCTTGTAAAACTATAATTACAATTTATTAGATATATAATATATTCTTTTATAGCTTTTTTTTATGAATGAAAATGAAAATGAAGAGGAAAATTTATTGTCAAAAATATATGAATNTAAATTTTAAGCAAAATATTTTAACTTACAGAATACATACCATACTGCCTATAAGAGTGTTTTATACAAATTATAACAAAATTATCAATTGTTCTTAAAAATTCAAATAAATAAATTTAAAATTAATATAAGATGGAGATCATTTCTAAAACTAAAAAACAATCTGAGTACGATATGAGCACGTGGATCAGATGCTGCGAAGAGGAGGTGAAGAAACCTATACAAGGGAAAGTGACTGGTAAGTAGACAATACTATACATTTCATATTACCTTATAACTCTACTCTATTCTATACTTCTCTACTGTACTCTAGGAATAGAAATAAGATTATAGATCATAGAGCCAATACTCTACTGTAGTGGTCTACCTCTAGAGTAGAGTATTAGATTTTTAGAAAACAACGTTTAGAAACCTAGTATATTCCAAAGTTGTATAGTTGATACAATATACATTTACTAGTATTTTTTTATTTATTATTGATAATACAAATATTGATAAAACTGTAGAGACTTTGGGCCTGTTTCTACACCTTTTTTTTTCAATATTTTTTAAATTTTAGCACCTACACTGAATAGAATTTCATAGAATGATCTTCAGCATTCTCTATCCGTTTCAAAACGCAGAGGTTTTTTTTTTCTTGTAAAACTATAATTACAATTTATTAGATATATAATATTTTCTTTTATAGCTTTTTTTATGAATGAAAATGAAAATGAAGATGAAAATTTATTGTCAAAAATATATGAATATTACTATTATTAAGTTTTATTATTATTTTTAAAGCTTTAGCTGTAAAATCGACACGATGTCGATTTACGATGTAAAATCCCTTTACTTAGCTTTAGCTATAAAAATAATAATAAAAAAATAATAATAAAAAAATAATAATAAAATCTTTATTTTCATCTCACACAGCTTGGCCATAATGTATACATAATTGACAAAGAAACCAAGTGAATAGTCAAAATAATGATTTATCTAATAAATTGTAATATAATATTTATTTTAAATATTTTAAGGTACTATTCCATATTGGTTAAATGGAGCCTTATTAAGAAATGGATCAGGAACACACAAGGTCGGTTCATCTGAGTTCGGCCATGTATTTGACGGTCCTGCATTTTTACACAGGTGGGTACTATTTACTCGACTGCCAAGAAAAGTTATGTTTTTCGCGCGTATCGTGTATGTTTGTATTATTTTCATTACCTATTAAATCATTGAATGGATTTTGACAATTACTTTATTGTAATATTCATCTTAAAAACACAAGTATCCTTAGATACGTTTTGGAATGAAAAAACAAAATGGCGGAATGGCGGAAAAGGAAAAACGAAACTAGAGTTTTTCCTTTTCCGATCACTGCGATTGTTGTTGTTGTATAATGCTCAAATTAATATAAAATATTCAGGTCTTTATTTGATTTACAATCTCAGAATTGGTACGGAACCTTTGGTGTGCGAGTCCTAATCGCACTTAACCGATATTTTTTATATTTCTCTTCCTACATTATTATACCAAGCAAGTTACAGCTATTAATATAATTATTTTCTATTATTTACAGGTTTCATATGAAAAATGGTGTTGTAACTTATCAAAGTCGTTATTTAAACACGGAGACTTTGAAAAAAAATAGAAAAGCAAATAGAATAGTCGTCACTGAATTTGGCACAAAATCCGTACCTGATCCTTGTCACAATATTTTTGATCGGTAAGATATCTATATAATGTATATTATAATTTTTTCTTTTATTAGGACCCGCTCTTAATTAAGATATCGATCTTGAGAGCGTGAAAGGATTAATTTTACATTTTACTTTTATTCACCCACAAATTGGAGAATTTACGTGTTGTGTCTTACGTGACGAAAAAAGCCACGCTTTGTCTTAGTATTTCAAGAAAATTATTTTTCCCCCAGAGGGAATAGTAGCCACAACCATCATGCTTACAGCCAGGCTCTTCCACTGTGCTAATGTGGTTGCCAATCTATAAATATATTAATATAGTTACTTATCGCTGTTAAGAATAGCGTAATCAATATCAATGTAATATTACACAAAGCAATGGTTTTTTTGACTGTTTGTCTGTGTGTTTGTTTAACAACACTTCAAAAATGTAAAAATAATGTTTGATTTACAAATCTGTTAGAGAAATAATTAAAATATAATTAATAATCCTATTTCAGAATATCGTCGACTTTCACGTTAGACGATTATTTTACAGACAACGCAGGAATCTCAGTGCAGCCTTTTGGCGATCAGATTTATACAATGACTGAAATAGCCACTGTATACAGGTTCGTTTCATTATTTTATTTTCCACCATCCTCAAAGGAAAGTATCTGAAACGTGATGGGTTCAGATTCGATTCCCACTCGGAGCATTTGAATTCGTGACAACTATATGTTGATATTGTATCATTGTAAATTCTATACGATCATTATATTTTTTTCCTTATTTTTTTGCATTATCTTGTAAGAACAATAAATTTTATTTGATTACAGAATCGACCCTGAATCTCTTGAAACAATCGAAAGGAAGAGCCTTTTGAATTCCCTTATCGTTTGTCACACTGCCCACCCGCATGTTTTGCCAAATGGTAAGTACTTATTTTTTTACTCATTTTTTTATTTCACGGTGTATCCCGCATAAAGCATGCAGGAGGAACCTAGTGCTAAGGCACTCTCTCCTTCACTTCCCGCCCAATTTTCGAAATATCACGTGTGGATTGGCGGAATTCAATTTCACTCATAGTCTTGTTATCAGAAAGGAAAAAAATTAAAATAGTTCATTTTTCCGAGAGGAAATCGAACCCTACTACAACTGCTGCGTTCAGTTCAGTACAGTATATTATAGTTATATCACATGTGCAGTAGATATATTTTTTTATAGATTTAATAAATAATTTATGTGATTATTACATTAGATTTGTGATTTCAAAATAATTTGAAGTTAAATGACGCCATGGTTATAGGTTCAATTTCCAATTACAACAATGCTTCGTTTTCGATTTTGTTAGAGGAATGCAGCGTTGGGTTGCGCTTGAAAAGTAAAAAAAAATTTTTTTTTCCATGACTATTTTTTTATACCGTTTTTAACCTTATGTAATTGAATATATTTTTTAAACATAATATATTTTTTACAGGGGACGTATACAACATCGGCTTACAGTTTGTAATGGGATTTCCCAAGCATGTAATCGTCAAGTTTCCATATTCTGCAAAAGGTATATATTATTTTTTGTTTTGTTTAGTTTCATCATTGTATCTTGCATTTAAAAGAGTAGCCAGAGTAATAATTGTGTTAAAACACATTACATTGCCTTTTGAACCTCGCTTTGTCTTGCTGCCAGAAGAGCAAGGAATTGAAAATATTGAAATTTTTTATGAAATGAAAAGAAAATAATCGACCCATGACAGTTGTGTTTACAAACGTACTCTATGCCACTGCGCTACGACGGTCTTTCGGCAATTTATACATGATTGTTATTTTTTCAGCTAACATGTTTGAGTCAGCTGAAGTTGTAGGTGTCGTGGACCCAAAGTGGCGATTCAATCCCTCATACATGCACTCCTTTGGTAAATATATAATATATTAGATAAATAATTAATAAATGTAATGTTTGTTCTGATATTAATTAAATATTCAATAAATATTAATACGTTAATTAATCTGTATAATTAAAAAAAATTCACTGTAATTTTTCATTTTACTAAGGAATATTTGATTTTATACCTAATGGGTGTAGAATTAGAGAAAATGGTCTATTCTTATATGTACAACTTCATAAAAAATATATACAATTACGTATACGAGTATGCTAGAACGCGCCTGCTATAATATAGTGAGCAATTGTTCTAAGTATCAATTTGAAACAGATGTAGAAAAAGGAGAATCATAGGAAGATTATATTATCATGTTTATTTTAAAACCTTTATCTCTAGTTTTAAATAATATATAATAATCTTATGAGGGCTTGTAAGTTATTAAGTCAAACTCCCTTTTCTATTAATATTTATATAGTGGCAGCTTCCCACTGTTATAGAGAATATAGTGTTAAAGCACTCCTTTTCTCATTCACCATCCAGATTTGCTTACATCACGCTGTACTTTTTCATATGATATTGAAAGTGAATATTTATTTTCAGGAATAACAGAAAACTATTATATTATAATAGAACAGCCACTATGTATATCGACACTAAAAACAATGAAGAAAATTATATTTAATGAACCATTTTCAACGATGCTAGAGTGGTATTCAGATTACGAGGTGAGTTATTAAATGTAGAAAAACTTTTTCGT